>WNWK01007141.1:0-97198 GCA_009830355.1 Cherax destructor | reverse complement strand
CATGATAAATTTGCTGATGATACAAAAATAGGCCTTATGATTCGACTATGAGGATACCAGTGAACTATGGAAGATTTGGACAAATTGTATCTTGGTCTTAAAAGAGGCAGATGAAGTTCAATGTGGACAAGTGTAAGGTACTAGTCATTGGTAATGAAAATATCCCTCGAATTTATAAACTAGGTGAAGTAGAGCTTGATCATACAGAATGTGAAAAAGACTTGGGAGTCATGGTAAGCAGAAATTTAAAGCCAAGACAACAGTGCCTAAGTGTGCGCAATAAGGCTAACAGATTACTAGGATTTATTTCAAGAAGTATAAGCAACAGAAGTCCAAAAGTTATTTTACAGCTCTATACATCACTAGTGAGACCTCATTTGGATTATGCAGCTCAGTTTTGGTCTCCTTACTACAGGATGGATATAGATTCATTGGAGAACATACAAAGAAGAATGACTAAAATGATTTACAGTATAAGAAATCTCCCGTATGAAGATAAACTTAGAGCGTTGAATCTCCACTCTCTGGAGAGACGTAGAATGAGGGGAGATATCATCGAGGTGTACAAGTGGATGATGGGCATAAACAAAGGAGATATTAATAAAATACTGAGGATATCGATCGAACCAAATAAGAACCAGAAATAACGAATTTAAATTGGATAAATTTAGATTTAGAAAGGACATAGGCAAGTACTGGTTTTCGAACAGAGTTGTAGATGCGTCGAACAATCTTCCGAGTAGGGTGATAGAGGCTGGAACCTTGGGTGGCTTTAAAAAGAGATTGGACAAATATATGAGTGGGAGGGGCTGGGTTTGATTGGTGTCGTGAGTACGGGAGTAAATTCTTAGGTAGTGGTGGTTTTGATAAGGCCCTGCCTTGTATGGGCCAGTAGGCCTTCTGCAGTGTTCCTCCATTCTTATGTTCTTATGAACGCAGGCGTTCCTTAAATCGTCAGATCTGCCTGAGTACTGGTGTTCTGAAATACGTGTTTGGAGGTCTCTCGATGTCTCCCATTTGTGTTTATTTTTCCATCGTGTCGTTATTGTATACCATTTATCTCCAAGGCATCTGATTACCGCACTGTTAGCACTTACACTCTCTCCCTCTTACTTCACCAGTGATCCTTCATTATTAAACACAGTTACTAAGCAATTCTTCTATGCAAAAGCTCCAACGGCGGGTCATCATCTGACTAAGACCCGCGTCAGGAGACACTTGTCCTGTTTCCTGACGAACCTTACGTAACCTAACCTTCTATGTTCACTGTAGAGTTCTACTTGATTCCTCTCTCATCCTGATAGCGACTTCTACCTCACAGTAACTCCTCCCTCATGTGACTTCTACTTCACAGTGACTTCTACCTCACAGTGCCTTAGTTGTGCACATATGCTGTTGTGGCCAATTTTAGGCACCACTTTTGCCTAAAAATGAACAAATTGTACAGAGCTCAGCAGGACGTGTGTTTTTGACACTACTACTACTACTACTACAGCAGAACTCACTTTAAGACACCTCTCGCTAGACTGAGGATTAGACACAACTAACTCGTAACCACCTGCCTGCAGGTGTGTCGTGGGGGTTCATCAGGAGATATTGGAGTAAGAAATACACACGTTAGGTGTCTTGTAGGTGTATAATTAAGAGAGTCTTGATGAGAAGCCCAGGCCTGCCTGTCGAGTCTACTATGCCTAGAGTGGAAGTGAGGATGAACGCTGTGGCCCACGCTCAGGCTCACATGCGAGGGGTATCGTGACGTCACAGCTAGAAGGGAGCCTATCTATAAAGTAGCTGGGATTATCTAAGTATACTACACAAGTACACAGTAACACTACTGACAGCTCAGCGACGCTAACGTATGGCGTCCTGACATACAGCTAACTTATACACAGGATAGACTGTAGACATTATGGCTCTGGGCTGATTCTATACAATGTCAATGTACACAACAGTTGAACATAATTAACTATACATAAGGATGATAACTGATTGTAATGCATTACAAATTATGATAGAATCATTGGTGGTACAGATTAACAAAATTGACCAACAAAGAGAAAGTGAAGATCGGTCGATCTGTATTCATGTAATCTACGGATTCTGAGGAAAAATATTTACAAACTAGAAAGTGTTTAACAGAAAAGGCAGACTTGGTGCACACAAGTCTCTTACTGTTAATTCTCAGAATTCAGAGAGAATGTGAACACACACAAAAAAAATTCTTGAACATCAGTAAGTTGATATAGTAAACACAGTTGAGATACTCACCTAGGGTGAGATTTGCATATGTAGAGTGGTCGTCATCTCTAGGGGGGTGAAATTCTGTTGCAACGGCTAATACATGCCATGGTTGAGGAGGAACTAAATTGGTATTTACAAATGAAACTTGAGGATTCCTCATTACTTGTCATGTATGTAAGGAATAATGACAGTCGGGTTGTTCGTTTGTCTGGTTGTTAAAGGTAGTGGGTACTGAGTCAGGAGGATTGTCAGAGTCTGTCACATTTGACTGGATGTAAGGAACTTCATCATCATTGCATACTAACTTCATATGATCTAAATGTAATTCTTTATACTGACCAGTACTGATTTCTTGAGCTTTATACTTATTGCCACTGGCATGTTCGACTACTCGATAAGGACCAACAAACTTTTGATTGAGCTTAGCATTGCGGATGTTTTATTAAAATTAGTCAGCATAACTCTCGAACCTGCTTTAATTTTGGTTGGTTTTGCTCGAGTATTAGTGACTCTTGTAAATTCTGCTGTTGATTTATGAAGTGTTTCTCAGATTCTTCTAAAAACACCTTCAGGTAAGCTGGTACGAGTCGCTATGAAATTATCAGGATTGTAATTTGGTTTTGGAACAGAATTTAACAACTCATATGGTAAGCGCTTATCTACACCATACAACGCATAATGTGGAGTGTCACCAATTGAAGCACTGTAAGCAGAATTTATGGTTCACTGAACGTCAGGTATAACTTAATCCCAGGTTGCATTATTGGGATTAATAGTGGCTCTCAATATATCTAGTATTTTCTTATTAGTTATTTCCGCTAGACCATTACTGGCAGGATGGTGAGGAACAATGGTCGATTTAGAAATCCTGTACAAAGTACACAGCTTTTCAACTCATTACAGAATTCACCTCCATTATCTGTTACTAGGGACTTAGGAGTTGTATGCCTGCAGATTATACGTTCCTTAATGCTTTAGCTACTGTCTTGGTAGTCTTATCTGCAATAGAAACTAACTCACAATATCTGTTGAAATGGTCTACCATAACACACAGATGTTCGTTGCCCTGGAGAGAACATTGGAAATTAGTTAAAAAATCTAGCGCAACTCTTTCCCAAGGTTCGTTAGAAGTGGGATACACCTGGATTGGATTAGGACCACTAACATTACCTTTATGTTGCATACAGACACTACACGTCTTAACATACTCAGAAATATCAGTTGCCATATGAGACCAAAAGTATTTCAATTTGGCTTGTTTTACAGAACGATCCATACCAGGGTGTGCAACACCTGGTACATCGTGAACTAGCTGTAAGGCTACATTCACTAGCCGATATACCCTTCTAATAGGAGTACCCAGCACGGCTGTGCAATACAGTAACTTGGTTCATGACAAAGTCACTGATGGGTGCTGGTGGTTTCTCAGAGAGAGTTTGATCTTCCTGGAGCAGAAATTGAATGACACCAGACAACATGGGATCTGTTTTTTTGAGCATTCTTTACATCCTCAGAGCTAAATGGAGGATCTGCTATTACTGTACTAATATGTCGCAATAAAGCATCTGCAACTACATTTGACTTTCCAGGTAAGTCTAGGAGTGTCTGTGTGACCAAGAAACTTGATCTCTGATCTGAAAAATTGACATTTAGACATTTTGATCTTTAAATTGGCTTCTTCAAGCTTACCAAGTACCCAATCAAGTCTTTTCAGGTGTGTCTCCATGTTCTCGGACATGACAATTACATCCTCTGAGTATACCATGAGTATGTTACCTATGAGGCCTGTAAATATATTTGTCATGAGCCTCAAGGTGATAGTCGAGGAGTGTAAACCGATGGCCATTGTGAAGAAATGATAATGTCCTGTAGGAGTGGAGAGGGACTTGTCAAAACTCTTTTAACAAGTCCAGGGTCAAAAAGACTTTTATCTCCAATATTGCATGAAAGGTCAACAAGTACAGGAAGTGGGAAGCAATCTGGAATTGTTTTTGCATTCAACTTCCTGAAGTCGATCACCGGGTGCCAAGTACTATCCTTCTTATGTCCTTCTTATGATGGTGTCATAGGTGCTATGACACCATCATCAAGCATCTTATTGATCAATTCTTCTGCAACAGCAACTTGTGAATGAGGCATTCTGTATGCAGGTACGTAAATATGTCTGGTACCAGATTCAAGTGAGATACGATGGGACAATAGGTTCGTTAGGCCCATCTTCTCACCTGGAGCTAAGTCTTTCTCCTCTACTGGTAGAGTGGATGGGCTCGGTGGAGTGGATGGACTCTCCCAAGTTGAAATAGCACCGATCCACTGGTCAGGTGAACTCATCCTCTACATGAACAGGGTAAGGATAGTGAACAAGATCAACAATGGTGGTGTTCGTTCTGAGGCGAATACTGTGACCAGGAATGTTAGCAAGGAAGAAATGAATCTTATTATCTTGTACAACATGTAATGACGGCTCAATGTACAAACCCTTTACCTTGCAAGAATTACTGTGGAGGAACTACCACTTGAACTAACAGTCATCACAGGGATAGGCTCAGTCACCCAAGGTTGTCTAAGGTTCCTCTGACACCTGAGACAACTGTACACTATCTTGCGTGCACCAAGTTGTAGGAATTGGATCACAGACAGGAATGACAGGATTACTAGTGCCTGACTGCTTGGTTACGTTACTAGAAAATGCACAAGTCTGTAAAGACTTAATCTGAACTTCATACTCTGCAGCAGTATGACAAATCTCGGATCCAAGCTGGTAGCCCCAAAATGGTACGATCAAGTTGTCAATTTGTGCATGCCATCGGTAAGGATCAAGCACAATGCATAAATCTCCCATGGAAGTAAATCCCAGTAGAAGATCACCAGGGAAACTAATGTGGTCGACAACAAGGAAGGAAGCAATAAAGTCTCTACCTTGGATAGAAAAGGTGAGGGTGAGGTGACCTTGGACACGCAGACTAGAACCATCCACACCACTAAGGGAGGACACATGAGTTGGCTTATCCTTAAACAAACTAGATCTGATAATATTGACTTGTGCTCCAGAATCCAAGAACATGAACGGACATGTTTAGAACAGATGTTTGTACCAAGGGACCTATTGTTGCATTGGAATTAACGTGTAAACAAGAAGGAGGGTCGTCATCACAGATTTGTTCCACTGCATCCCCAAAAATATCTTCGTCGAAAACATGTGAAGCAACATCAACGAGACTGTCTTCCTCAAGACTGCACAAGGCATCGAAGAAATTGTTAACGGAGATGGAGTATTCATTATTACCTACTGTCACCACTGGACGGTTTGACTGGGGTGCTCGGATTCCCTCGAATTTGAGGACTGAGACTGGTTCTGGTTATTCTGAGAACCATGACCTCTATTACCTCTCCTGGTTCTACAGTAGGAACGGCCACGAAGGATCTGTAGTGCCTACTATTAAAGAGAGCATTACACTCACATGTATTATGTCCATGTATAGTTCCTTATGTTCAATTATTGTGTACATTGACATTGTATAGAATCAGCCCAGAGCCATAATGCCTACAGTCTATCCTGTGTATAAGTTAGCTGTATGTCAGGACGCCATACGTTAGCGTCGCTGAGCTGTCAGTAGTGTTACTGTGTACTTGTGTAGTATACTTAGATAATACCAGCTACTTTATAGATAGGCTCCCTTCTAGCTGTGACGTCACGATACCCCTCGCATGTGAGCCGTCGGCCACAGCGTTCATCCTCACTTCTCATCAAGACTCTCTTAATTATACACCTCCAAGACACCTAACGTGTATATTTCTTACTCCAATATCTCCTGATGAACCCCCACGACACACCTGCAAGCAGGTGGTTACGAGTTAGTTGTGTCTGATCCTCAGTCTAGAGAGAGGTGTCTTAAAGTGAGCGAGTTCTGCTGTCGTAGTACTAGCAGTGTCAAACACACACATCCTGCTGAGCTCTGAAGGGCTAGAAGGGAGCCTGTCTATAAAGCAGCTGGGATTATCTAAATTGTACTAGACATGTACACATTAACACTACTGACAGGTGCTCCCGCCCCCTCTCTGTACAGCTGGTGGCTTGCAACTGACTGTGAAACACATTTTCACTATTTGACCACGGCTTCATTCTTTTTTTCCCTTCGTCATGGATTTTATAATTACCGGGGTGGCTGTAGGAACCTCGGGGAGCTTTAGGAGGCATTGGTTCCAGATCTTCATAGTGCAATCATTGTTTACTAAAGCTGGAGGCATGGTAGACTATGCAACCACCTTCAATATAGATGAGAAATTAGATATTATTCAATGCCTGGATAACTTTATTAGAAGACATTTCGGCAACCAGTGTTTTTTTTTTTTACAATTCAGTACAGGTGATATATGAAGATATTAGATGAAGTCATCAGTCCCTCAACCTTGCACAACTATACACAGAAGACAGGAGAAACCTCTGCTAATGAAGATAAACAGGTATTGCATGAGTGTCTGATTCATCATTGTGCTAGTATGGTGTACTATTGTTGTAATTACATTCCAGTGACAAAATAAGAGTGCAGTAAGGAGACTGAGGGAGAAAAGTCAGTAAGAATCAAGAGTAAGTCAGAGGTCGGTCAACTTTTTGGGGTGTTGCCCTAAAACAAATTTCTGTGGAGAGAAATTTCCCACTAGACTTCAATGTCCACGAAAACCAGAACAACACAAGGAGCATTCAGATTCACAATAATTTATTGAATCCATTTGTATGGAGAATACAATCATACAAACTGAAGTGTGTATTTATACGCGAGAAAGCAACTTGAAAAATAATACACAAAATTAACAGAATACCTGGAGTCTACCTGGAGGGCATTCCGGGGGTCAACGCCCCCGGTCCACGACCAGGCCTCCCGGTGGATCTGGAGGGCATCCCGGGGGTCAACGCCTCGGGTCCACGACCAGGCCTCCTGGTGGACCTGGAGGGCACCCCGGGGGTCAACGCCCCCGGTCCACGACCAGGCCCCCCGGTGGATCTGGAGGGCATCCCGGGGGTCAACGCCCCCGGTCCACGACCAGGCCTTCCGGTGGACCTGGAGGGCATCCCGGGGGTAAACGCCTCGGGTCCACGACCAGGCCTCCTGGTGGACCTGGAGGGCACCCCGGGGGTAAACGCCTCGGGTCCACGACCAGGCCTCCTGGTGGACCTGGAGGGCACCCCGGGGGTCAACGCCCCCGGTCCACGACCAGGCCTCCTGGTGGACCTGGAGGGCATCCCGGGGGTCAACGCCCCGGTCCACGACCAGGCCTCCTGGTGGACCTGGAGGGCATCCCGGGGGTAAACGCCTCGGGTCCACGACCAGGCCTCCTGGTGGACCTGGAGGGCATTCCGGGGGTCAACGCCCCCGGTCCACGACCAGGCCTCCTGGTGGACCTGGAGGGCATCCCGGGGGTAAACGCCTCAGTCCACGACCAGGCCTCCTGGTGGACCTGGAGGGCATTCCGGGGGTCAACGCCCCCGGTCCACGACCAGGCCTCTGGTGGACCTGGAGGGCATCCCGGGGGTAAACGCCTCGGGTCCACGACCAGGCCTCCCGGTGGATCTGGAGGGCATCCCGGGGGTCAACGCCCCCGGTCCACGACCAGGCCTTCCGGTGGACCTGGAGGGCATCCCGGGGGTAAACGCCTCGGGTCCACGACCAGGCCTCCTGGTGGACCTGGAGGGCACCCGGGGTCAACGCCCGGTCCACGACCAGGCCTCCTGGTGGACCTGGAGGGCATCCCGGGGGTCAACGCCCCCGGTCCACGACCAGGCCTCCTGGTGGACCTGGAGGGCATCCCGGGGGTAAACGCCTCGGGTCCACGACCAGGCCTCCTGGTGGACCTGGAGGGCATCCCGGGGGTCAACGCCCCCGGTCCACGACCAGGCCTCTGGTGGACCTGGAGGGCATCCCGGGGTAAACGCCTCGGTCCACGACCAGGCCTCCGGTGGACTCTGGAGGGCATCCCGGGGTCAACGCCCGGGTCCACGACCAGGCCTCCGGTGGACCTGGAGGGCATCCCGGGGTCAACGCCCGGTCCACGACCAGGCCTCCTGGTGGACCTGGAGGGCACCCGGGGTAACGCCCGGTCCACGACCAGGCCTCCTGGTGGACCTGGAGGGCATCCGGGGTCAACGCCCCGGTCCACGACCAGGCCTCCGGTGGACCTGGAGGGCATCCGGGGTCAACGCCCTGGTCCACGACCAGGCCTCCTGGTGGACCTGGAGGGCATCCCGGGGTCAAACGCCTCGGTCCACGACCAGGCCTCCGGTGGACTGGAGGGCATCCCGGGGTCAACGCCCCGGTCCACGACCAGGCCTCCTGGTGGACCTGGAGGGCATCCCGGGGGTAAACGCCTCGGTCCACGACCAGGCCTCCTGGTGGACCTGGAGGGCATCCCGGGGGTCAACGCCCCCGGTCCACGACCAGGCCTCCCGGTGGACCTGGAGGGCATCCCGGGGGTCAACGCCTCCTGGTCCACGACCTCAGGCCTCCTGGTGGACCTGGAGGGCATCCGGGGTCAACGCCCGGTCCACGACCAGGCCTCCCGGTGGACTGGAGGGCATCCCGGGGTAACGCCCCGGTCCACGACCAGGCCTCCGGTGGACCTGGAGGGCATCCCGGGGTAAACGCCCGGGTCCACGACCAGGCCTCCTGGTGGACCTGGAGGGCATCCCGGGGTCAACGCCCTCGGTCCACGACCAGGCCTCCTGGTGGACCTGGAGGGCATCCCGGGGTAAACGCCCGGGTCCACGACCAGGCCTCCTGGTGGACCTGGAGGGCATCCGGGGTCAACGCCCCGGTCCACGACCAGGCCTCCTGGTGGACCTGGAGGGCATCCCGGGGTCAACGCCCGGTCCACGACCAGGCCTCCTGGTGGACCTGGAGGGCATCCCGGGGTAAACGCCCGGGTCCACGACCAGGCCTCCTGGTGGACCTGGAGGGCATCCGGGGTCAACGCCCGGTCCACGACAGGCCTCCTGGTGGACCTGGAGGGCATCCCGGGGTAACGCCCGGTCCACGACCAGGCCTCCGGTGGACTGGAGGGCATCCCGGGGTCAACGCCCCGGTCCACGACCAGGCTTCCGGTGGACCTGGAGGGCATCCCGGGGTAAACGCTCCGGGTCCACGACCAGGCCTCCTGGAGGGCACCCCGGGGGTCAACGCCCCCGGTCCACGACCAGGCCTCCTGGTGGACCTGGAGGGCATCCCGGGGTAAACGCCCGGGTCCAAGACCAGGCCTCCTGGTGGACCTGGAGGGCATCCCGGGGTCAACGCCCCCGGTCCACGACCAGGCCTCCTGGTGGACCTGGAGGGCATCCCGGGGGTCAACGCCCCCGGTCCACGACCAGGTCTCCTGGTGGACCTGGAGGGCATCCCGGGGGTCAACGCCCCCGGTCCACGACCAGGCCTCCCGGTGGATCTGGAGGGCATCCCGGGGGTCAACGCCCCCGGTCCACGACCAGGCCTTCCGGTGGACCTGGAGGGCATCCCGAGGGTAAACGCCTCGGGTCCACGACCAGGCCTCCTGGTGGACCTGGAGGACGTCCCGGGGGTCAACGCCCCCGGTCCACGACCAGGCCTCCTGGTGGACCTGGAGGGCATCCCGGGGGTAAACGCGTCGGGTCCACGACCAGGCCTCCTGGTGGACCTGGAGGGCATCCCGGGGGTCAACGCCCCCGGTCCACGACCAGGCCTTCCGGTGGACCTGGAGGGCATCCCGAGGGTAAACGCCTCGGGTCCACGACCAGGCCTCCTGGTGGACCTGGAGGGCATCCCGGGGGTCAACGCCCCCGGTCCACGACCAGGCCTCCTGGTTGACCTGGAGGGCATCCCGGGGGTCAACGCCCCCGGTCCACGACCAGGCCTCCTGGTGGACCTGGAGGGCATCCCGGGGGTCAACGCCCCCGGTCCACGACCAGGCTGAAAAATTAAGTTTAATAATTTTCCTGACTTATTAAATAATAGATTTTTGTGTAGTTTTATTTATATGTTTTTTCAACCTTGGGTAACTTACCTAACCTTATTATAACAAGTGCAATTTAATTTAGCCTAATCCAACTAAATATATTTCATATAAATTTACAATAATTTAATAATAAACAAACATAATGAAATATATTTTTTTTCGTTAGATTCAGAATGATTTTTGCGAAATTATTGCATACACAAATTTTCGCTTGCCCTATTCGGCAAGAAGTGCGTTGCTATTTAAGCCAAAATCGCAAGTTTTACCTATTCAACACGACATCATATATATATATATATATATATATATATATATATATATATATATATATATATATATATATATATATATATATATATAAAACTTGCCGGAACTTTTCGTTGGGTGCAATCAGTAACTGGATGGGTGACCACCTCAGTTCGGTCTCCCCCACACTAAATGTTTCTTGAGTGCCTGCACCTTGAGTGCCTGCACCTTGAGTGCCAGCACCTTGAGTTCCTTCACACATGTAACACCATCTTAGTGTAAATCTTGCTAAGATGGCGGCAAATCTTGGGAGTGTTGGCACTGCTTCAGTTGTGTCGCCGCCGGTGCCGCCAAGCCTCCCCCCACCTCCCCTCCTTTCTCCCCCAACCATCACCACCACCATCAGTGCCTGAAAATCAGCGAGATCCTCCGCACTTTCCTGTCACCTTCACGTGGTATTGTAGAGGGAAATGTGTGTAGAAAAACTGCTCACCGAGAGTCGATAGCAAGGGTAGTCGCTTTTTAATGTAGCCTATAGTGCCAGGGTACCTGAGAATGCGTCTAGGTTACCTACTTTACCTCCACTGTCACTTCCAACACTGTCAAAGACATTACTTGCTCTGAGAGGGTTAACGCCAGTTACGAGGAGAATGTAGGTATCTACAGCATCCCTTGTGGTGGTTGTAGTAAAGTATACCTGGGTGAAATGGCGTACTTGCAGTACCAATAACAATAACAATACCAGTGTTTTACATTGTACTCGCATTACCAATAACAATAACAACACCAGTGTTTTACATTGTACTCGCAGTACCAATAACAAGAACAATGCCTGTGTTTTACATTGTAACACGACTTCACAGCACATGGATTGGTCCAGGGCGAGTATGGTTATCCACGAAAAAGACAGGAAGAAGGAAATATCTGGAATCAGGTCTCATACCATACATACCATCCCTCAGAACCTTAGGGAAATTTCCAGTTAAGGGCACTCCTGGCCCCAGCACAGAGGTCATGCCCATACCCTTCCCCTCACCATGCTCTTCTCACAAACCTATTTTAACCTCTCCCATCTTCCACACCCACCCCCAAGGAGTCTTTTCCTGTACATAATGTCTTCTTGAGGGCCCTGGCTCCTGACCTAACATAGCTTAGCACCGCACTCTTCGTCACCGCACCCCACACTGTATGCTGTTGTATTAATGTTGGTAGAATTACCGACAATATGTTGGGTAAATGGACACAAGTGCAACTA
Organism: Cherax destructor; assembly: GCA_009830355.1. Classification (NCBI taxonomy): domain Eukaryota; kingdom Metazoa; phylum Arthropoda; class Malacostraca; order Decapoda; family Parastacidae; genus Cherax; species Cherax destructor. Next base: position 85,479 of record WNWK01007141.1, on the reverse strand, counting down.
ATGTACATTTTATGTGACATTTTAGTATTATTACTACTACAACTACCATTATTTTTACAACTACTGCACCTCACTCTAAACCTCTATATATCCTCTGTGTCCATGTATTGTTTGTAACGGCTTCATAAAGCTCCTGGAGAGCGAAACGTTGCCACAATAAAATGTCACATTAGTTGCATTTGTGTCCTTTTAACCACTATATGGTGTTATCGGTGGCTGGAGACAGCGTTGTCTTGGTTAAGGTTCCCATTCTGCCATTGAGTGTTTGTCAGTGTTGGTTTTACAAGCTCTTCCAGAGGGTCTCCTTGTTTGCCACACCTAGGTCAAGCAAATTATTACTTTCAGTTAGTTCCGTTTTAGACTAATTTGAAAAGTAATCCTGGGCAGCCTCTACGGAGTCGTTCGACTCTACATTTTCAATCAAAGTTCTAATCAAGTTGGCTGAAATTAAGCTCTTCTGAGATTCATTATATTAATAATACATAATTCCCACAACTTGATGAATTAAGACACACGTGGGAGACAGAAAGATAATTCGAGTTGTTGAGTACCTCAGCCGCGAGAGGTATTCAGTACCTGAGTCATGGTAAATATAAGGAAGATACATAAGGACTTACATTGGGGCGCGACGAGAGGTACAGCAATTGAAGACAAAATGGCAGGTCAGCGAGACCCACTAGTGAAAGCAGGTCATGCCGAAGACTTGGGCCACAGGTTAGCAATAGAGCTGTAGAAGATATCCTATTTATCTAAATTTACGGCCCACATAGAGCCATTAAAGCATTTAAATTAGTGGTAACTCCTGGAAGTCTTAAAGATGTACTTGCTGGACCGGAGGAGAGAGTGATACATGATAATACATACCTAGAAAGTACACGAGAGCCGTCTCAAATTTTCACACTTCCATAATAACATATTAGAGTGAGAGAGATGGGAGGAAGTGCAAAATATGCCCAGTGAAAAGCAGAGATGCGGTGGACACAATAAAGAACATTGTATCAACATCCGTAGTCTCAGACTATTCAGCATCTTGCCAGAAGATATCACAAACTGGACAAGTATCTTCATTAGGTGCCAGATCAACCAGGCTGTGATGGATATGTAGACTAGCGGACCGCCAAAAGCAACAGCCTGGTTGACCAGGCAAGCACCAGACGAGTCTGACCCAAAGCCGGGCTCCAGGAGTAGAAAAACTATAGAAACTCATCAAAGGTATATCCATGGCATTGCTGTGTCAAGCATGTATATTAATGCTGCTATGTATATAATACCGATAAGTTAATGAAGGAGACACATGTGCAGCACCTAGGTAATGAAGGAGACATGTGCAGCACCTAGGTAATGAAGGGGAGACATGTGCTTCACCTGGGTAATGAAGGAGGCATATGTACAGCACCTAGGTAATGAAAGAGACACATGTGCAGCACATAGGTAATGAAGGAGACACATGTGCAGCACCTAGGTAATGAAGGAGACACAGGTGCAGCACCTAAGCTCTGTATTTGTGATGACGTTTTTGCAACGCGTGACTATTTTAATCCTGAGATTAACAACAACAACAACAACAGAAGGTGGAAGTTGAGAGGTAATTTGAGGTGTTCTGCCCCTCAACCATGATGGGTGTTCTGCCTCTCAACCATGATGGGTGTTCTGCCTCTCAACCATGATGGGTGTTCTGCCTCTCAACCATGATGGGTGTTCTGCCCCTCAACCATGATGGGTGTTCTGCCTCTCAACCATGATGGGTGTTCTGTCCCTCAACTATGATGGGTGTTCTGCCCCTCAACCATGATGGGTGTTCTGCCCCTCAACCATGATGGGTGTTCTGCCTCTCAACCATGATGGGTGTTCTGTCCCTCAACCATGATGGGTGTTCTGCCCCTCAACCATGATGGGTGTTCTGCCCCTCAACCATGATGGGTGTTCTGCCTCTCAACCATGATGGGTGTTCTGCCTCTCAACCATGATGGGTGTTCTGTCCCTCAACCATGATGGGTGTTCTGTCTCTCAACCATGATAGGTGTTCTGTCCCTCAACCATGATGGGTGTTCTGTCTCTCAACCATGATAGGTGTTCTGTCCCTCAACCATGATGGGTGTTCTGCCCTCAACCATGATGGGTGTTCTGCCCCTCAACCATGATGGGTGTTCTGTCCCTCAACCATGATGGGTGTTCTGTCCCTCAACCATGATGGGTGTTCTGTCCTCAACCATGATGGGTGTTCTGTCCTCAACCATGATGGGTGTTCTGTCCTCAACCATGATGGGTGTTCTGCCCTCAACCATGATGGGTGTTCTGCCCTCAACCATGATGGGTGTTCTGTCCCTCAACCATGATGGGTGTTCTGCCCCTCAACCATGATGGGTGTTCTGTCCCTCAACCATGATGGGTGTTCAGCCCTCAACCATGATGGGTGTTCTGCTCCTCAACCATGATGGGTGTTCTGCCCTCAACCATGATGGGTGTTCTGCCCCTCAACCATGATGGGTGTTCACTCCCTCGACCATGTTTGGTGTTCTGCTCCTCAACCATGATGGGTGTTCTGCCCCTCAACCATGATGGGTGTTCTGCCCCTCAACCATGATGGGTGTTCTGCCCCTCAACTGTGATGGGTGTTCACTCCCTCGACCATGATGGGTGTTCTGCCCCTCAACCATGATGGGTGTTCACTCCCTCGACCATGATGGGTGTTCTGCCCCTCAACCATGATGGGTGTTCACTCCCTCAACCATGATGGGTGTTCTGCCTCTCAACCATGATGGGTGTTCTGCCCCTCAACCATGATGGGTGTTCACTCCCTCAACCATGATGGGTGTTCTGCCCCTCAACCATGATGGGTGTTCACTCCCTCAACCATGATGGGTGTTCTGTACCTCAACCATGATGGGTGTTCTGTCCCTCAACCATGATGGGTGTTCTGCCCCTCAACCATGATGGGTGTTCTGCCCTTCAACCATGATGGGTGTTCTGTCCCTCAACCATGATGGGTGTTCACTCCCTCAACCATGATGGGTGTTCTGCCCCTCAACCATGATGGGTGTTCACTCCCTCAACCATGATAGGTGTTCTGTCCCTCAACCATGATGGGTGTTCTGTCCCTCAACCATGATGGGTGTTCTGCCCCTCAACCATGATGGGTGTTCTGCCCCTCAACCATGATGGGTGTTCTGCCCCTCAACCATGATGGGTGTTCTGCCCCTCAACCATGATGGGTGTTCTGTCCCTCAACCATGATGGGTGTTCTGCCCCTCAACCATGATGGGTGTTCTGTCCCTCAACCATGATGGGTGTTCACTCAACAATGATGGGTGTTCACTCAACCATGATGGGTGTTCACTCAACCATGATGGGTGTTCACTCAACCATGATTGGTGTTCACTCAACCATGATGGGTGTTCACTCAACCATGATATGGTGTTCACTCAACTATGATGGGTGTTCACTCAACCATGATATGGTGTTCACTCAACCATGATGGGTGTTCACTCAACCATGATGGGTGTTCCCTCAACCATGATGGGTGTTCATGTCGTGTGGGGTTCTTGATGAACATCATAACCTGCTGTTCCACCAGTATATCAACACTTTAGTTCCAGTTCTCTGGTAGGAATGAAAGTGTCAATAGTGGCGGAACACTTTAGTAAAGTGTCTTAACACTTATCTACACCTTGTGGGTATTATTATACGTTTACCGTTATTAATAAGTGTTTTACTGGTGCATGAAGTGTTTAAAACAATGTATCTATATATGACTCACTAAATCGTAATGACATGATTGTAAACAATCCATACCACGGGCGGGGTTAGAACCCGCGGTCAGAGAGTCTTAAAACTCCAGACCGACGCGTTAGCCACTGGGCCAGCTGGCTACAACAAGATTCATCCACTAGGTATATTTATACACCATAGGTGTATAATGGTGTATAAATATACCTAGTTGATGAATCTTGTTGTAGCCAGCTGGTCCAGGGGCTAGCGCTTCTGTCTGGAGTTTTAAGACTCTCTGACCGCGTGTTCTATCCCCGCCCGTGGTATGGTTTATATCTATATATACCAGCGAAAACGAACCCTTATACTCAACCAATGAACCCTATATCCACACTCAGCCAACGAACCCTTATACTCAACCAACGAACCCTTATACTCAAACGCACCATTTACTCAACCAACGCACTCTTTGGTGAACACACTCCAGACACACTCAGGGAACGCACTTAGCACACATGAAGATAACAGTAACTTATTGGTATGGATTACAAACGTGTCAAGCACTTCTTGATACTTTAGTGTCAACAAACATTGATATCAGTGTATAAACTGCTATCAGTATCAGTCTTATCAACTTGTTCAATAACATGGGACGAGAGGGTGGAACACTCTCCATCTCTCTCTTCTTCTCTTTCTGTCTCTCTCTGTCTCTGCTGCTACAAAATACACAAACTCACACACACACACACAACACACACACACACAACACACACACACACACACACACACACATACATACAACAGGCCTAGTGTCTAATCGACATGTGCCTAGGACAAAATGGTAACTAACTAACACACACAGGAGAGGTTAAGGGAAATCGACCTGACGACACTGGAGGACAGGAGAGATAGGGGGGACATGATAACGACATATAAGATACTGAGAGGAATCGACAAGGTGGACAGAGACAGAATGTTCCAGAGATGGGACACAGCAACAAGGGGACACAGTTGGAAGTTGAAGACTCAGATAAATCACAGGGATGTTAGGAAGTATTTCTTCAGTCATAGAGTGGTCGGGAAGTGGAATAGTTTGGGAAGCGATGTAGTGGAGGCAGGTTCCATACATAGCTTTAAGGAGAGGTATGATAAAGCTCATGGAGCAGGGAGCGTGACCCAGTAGCGGCCAGTGAAGAGGCGGAGCCAGGAGCTATGAATCGACCCCTGCAACCACAACTAGGTGAGTACACACACACACACACACACACTTTGCACGGAAGCTGAGGAGAGGTTTATACCCAAGGGTAACAGGAAAAGTGAAAAAGCCAGGATGAGCCCATGGTTCACCCAAAGGTGCAGGGAAGCCAAAACCAAGTGTACTAGGGAATGGAAGAAGTATAGAAGGTAAAGGACCCAGGAGAATAAGGAGAGCAGTCGTAGAGCCAGAAATGAATATGTACAGATCAGAAGGGAGGCCCAAAGACAGTACGAGAATGACATAGCAGCGAAAGCCAAATCTGACCCAAAGCTGTTGTACAGCCACATCAGGAGGAGAACAACAGTCAAGGACCAGGTGATCAGGCTGAGGAAGGAAGGAGGGGAGGTCACAAGGAATGACCACGAAGTGTGTGAGGAGCTCAACATGAGATTCAAAGAGGTGTTCACAGAGGAGATAGAAGGGCCTCCAGAAAGGCAGAGAGGTAGGGTACACCATCAGGTGCTGGACACAATACACACAACTGAGGAGGAAGTGAAGAGGCTACTAAGCGAGCTAGATACCTCAAAGGCGATGGGGCCGGATAACATCTCTCCATGGGTCCTGAGAGAGGGAGCTGAGGAGCTATGTGTACCCCTAACAACAATCTTCAACACATCTATCGAAACAGGGCAACTACCTGAGGTATGGAAGACAGCAAATGTAGTTCCAGTTTTTAAAAAAAGGAGACAGGAACGTAGCACTAAACTACAGACCAGTGTCACTGACATGTATAGTATGCAAGGTCTTAGAGAAGATTATCAAGAGAAGAGTGGTGGAGCACCTAGAAAGGAATGAGCTTATCAACGACGGCCAACACGGTTTCAGGGACGGGAAATCCTGTGTCACAAACCTACTGGAGTTCTACGACAGGGTGACAGCAATAAGACAAGAGAGAGAGAGGGTGGGTAGATTGCATATTCTTGGATTGTAAGAAGGCGTTTGACACAGTTCCACACAAGAGGCTAGTGCAGAAGTTGGAGGACCAGGCAGGAATAACAGGGAAGGCACTACAGTGGATCAGGGAATACCTGTCAGGAAGACAGCAGCGAGTCATGGTACGTGGCGAAGTGTCAGAGTGGGCGCCGGTGACGAGTGGGGTTCCACAGGGGTCAGTCCTAGGACCAGTGCTGTTTCTGGTATTTGTGAACGACATGACGGAAGGAATAGACTCCGAAGTGTCCCTGTTTGCAGATGATGTGAAGTTGATGAGAAGAATTCAATCGGACGAGGACCAGGCAGAACTACAAAGGGATCTGGACAGGCTGCAAGCCTGGTCCAGCAATTGCTCCTGGAGTTCAACCCCACCAAGTGCAAAGTCATGAAGATTGGGGAAGGGCAAAGAAGACCGCAGACGGAGTACAGTCTAGGGGCCAGAGACTACAAACCTCACTCAAGGAAAAGATCTTGGGGTGAGTATAACACCAGGCACATCTCCTGAGGCGCACATCAACCAAATAACTGCTGCAGCATATGGGCGCCTAGCAAACCTAAGAACAGCATTCCGACATCTTAACAAAGAATCGTTCAGGACCCTGTACACTGTGTACGTTAGGCCCATACTGGAGTATGCAGCGCCAGTTTGGAACCCACATCTAGCCAAGCACGTAAAGAAGCTAGAGAAAGTGCAAAGGTTTGCAACAAGACTAGTCCCGGAGCTAAGGGTATGTCCTACGAGGAGAGGTTAAGGAAAATCGACCTGACGACACTGGAGGACAGGAGAGATAGGGGGGACATGATAACGACATATAAGATACTGAGAGGAATTGACAAGGTGGACAAAGACAGAATGTTCCAGAGATGGGACACAGCAACAAGGGGACACAGTTGGAAGTTGAAGACTTAGATGAATCACAGAGATGTTAGGAAGTATTTCTTCAGTCACAGAGTGGTCGGGAAGTGGAATAGTTTAGGAAGTGATGTAGTGGAGGCAGGCTCCATACATAGCTTTAAGAAGAGGTATGATAAAGCTCATGGCGCACAGAGAGTGACTCAGTAGCGGCCAGTGAAGAGGCGGGGCCAGGAGCTATGAATCGACCCCTGCAACCACAACTAGGTGAGTACACACCAGCTGAGTCTCGACCCCTGTAACCACAATTAGGTGAGTACACACTCTCTCACACACACTCACACACACAAAATCAACGGGGTCAGGAGCTATGACTCGACCCCTGCAACCACAACTAGGTGAGTACACACAGAGGGGGTGGAGGAGTGGCACTGCTGATCAAAAACCGATGGGATTTTGATGAGCTGGAGAGAGGAGACAGAGGAGAAGCAAGAGATTACATAGTAGGAACGCTTCAGTCTGGAGGTCCCAAGGTGGTAATTGCAGTGATGTATAACCCACCACAGAACAGCAGGAGGCCAAGGCAAGAGTATGATGAGAGTAATAGAGCAATTGTTGACCCACTGGCTGAAGTGGCCAGAAGGGCTCATGGGAGCAGGGCGAAGCTACTGATCATGGGTGACTTCAACCACAAGGAAATCGACTGGGAGAACTTGGAGCCACATGGGGGCCAAGAAACATGGAGGGCTAAGATGATGGAGGTGGTACTGGAAAACTTCCTGTACCAACACGTAAGGGACACTACCAGAGAGAGAGGAGAGAATGAACCAGGGAGACTGGACCTAATATTCACCTTGAGTAGTGCAGATATTGAGGACATCATATATGAAAGGCCCCTTGCGGCCAGTGATCATGTGGTTTTAAACTTCTAATACATAGTAGAGTTACAAGTGGAGGGGGAAGCAGGAAGGGCTGGACGAATGAAGCCAAACTACAAGAAAGGTGACTACGTGGGCATGAAGAACTTCCTGAACGGGGTTCAGTGGGACAGAGAACTGGAAGGGAAGTCAGTAAACGAGATGATGGAATATGTACCAACAATATGCAAGGAAGCTGAGGAGAGGTTTGTACCCAAGTGTAACAGGAATAATGAAAAAACCAGGATGAGCCCATGGTTCACCCAAAGGTGCAGGAAGCCAAAACCAAGTGTGCTAGGGAATGGAAGAAGTATAGAAGGCAAAGGACCCAGGAGAATAGGAGAGCAGTCGTAGAGCCAGAAATGAATATGCACAGGTAAGAAGGAGGCCCAACGACAATATGAAAATGACATAGCAGGAAAGCCAAATCCTACCCAAAGCTGTTGTACAGCCACATCAGGAGGACAACAACAGTCAAGGACCAGGTGATCAGGCTAAGGAAGGAAGGAAGAGAGATCACAAGAAACGACCACGAAGAATGTGAGGAACTCAACATGAGATTCAAAGAAGTGTTCACCGAGGAGACAGAAGGGACTCCAGAAAGACAGAGAGGTGGGTACACCACCAAGTGTTGGAGACAATACATGCAACCGAGGAAGAAGTGAAGAGGCTGCTGAGTGAGCTAGACACCTCAAAGGCGATGGGGCCGGACATCTCTCCATGGGTCCTGAGAGAGGGAGCAGAGGTGCTTTGTGTACCACTAACAACAATATTCAACACATCTATCGAAACAGGAGACTACCTGAGGTATGGAAGACAGCAAATGTAGTCCCAATTTTAAAAAAAGAGACAGACATGAAGCACTAAACTACAGACCAGTGTCACTGACATGTATAGTATGCAAAGTCATGGAGAAGATTATCAGGAGAAGAGTGGTGGAGCACCTAGAAAGGAATGAGCTTATCAACGACGGCCAACACAGTTTCAGGGACGGGAAATCCTGTGTCACAAACCTACTGGAGTTCTATGACAGGGTGACAGCAGTAAGACAAGAGAGAGAGGGGTGAGTAGATTGCATTTTCTTGGACTGTAAGGTGTTTGACACAGTTCCACAAAAGCTGGAGGACCAGGCAGGGATAACAGGGAAGGCACTCCAATGGATCAGGGAATACCTGTCAGGAAGACAGCAGCGAGTCATGGTCCGTGGCGAGGTGTCAGAGTGGGCGCCGGTGACGAGTGGGGTTCCACAGGGGTCAGTCCTAGGACCGGTGCTGTTTCTGGTATTTGTGAACGACATGACGGAAGGAATAGACTCCGAAGTGTCCCTGTTTGCAGATGATGTGAAGTTGATGAGAAGAATACTATCGGGCGAGGACCAAGCAGAACTACAAAGGGATCTGGACAGGCTGCTAGCCTGGTCCAGCAATTGGCTCCTGGAGTTTAACCCCACCAAGTGCAAAGTCATGAAGATTGGGGAAGGGCAAAGAAGACCGCAGACGGAGTACAGTCTAGGGGGCCAGAGACTACAAACCTCACTCAAGGAAAAAGATCTTGGGGTGAGTATAACACCAGACACATCTCCTGAGGCGCACATCAACCAAATAACTGCTGCAGCATATGGGCGATTAGCAAACCTAAGAACAGCATTCCGACATCTTAATAAAGAATCGTTCAGGACCCTGTACACTGTGTACGTTAGGCCCATATTGAAGTATGCAGCACCAGTTTGGAACCCACTCCTAGCCAAGCACGTAAAGAAACTAGAGAAAGTGCAAAGGTTTGCAACAAGACTAGTCCCTGAGCTAAGGGGTATGTCCTACGAGGAGAGGTTAAGGGAAATCGACCTGACGACACTGGAGGACAAGAGAGATAGGGAGGACATGATAACGACATAAAATACTGAGAGGAATTCACAAGGTGGACAAAGACAGAATGTTTCAGAGATGGGACACAGCAACAAGGGGTCACAGTTGGAAGTTGAAGACTCAGATGAATCATAGGGATGTTAGGAAGTATTTCTTCAGTCACAGAGTGGTCGGGAAGTGGAATAGTTTGGGAAGCGATGTAGTGGAGGCAGGCTCCATACATAGCTTTAAGAAGAGGTATGATAAAGCTCATGGCGCAGGGAGAGTGACCCAGTAGCGGCCAGTGAAGAGGCGGGGCCAGGAGCTATGACTCGACCCTGCAACCACAATTAGGTGAGTATACAACACACACACACACACACACACACACACACACAGGGAAGGCACTACAATGGATCAGGGAATACCTGTCAGGAAGACAGCAGCGAGTCATGGTCCGTGGCGAGGTGTCAGAGTGGGCGCCGGTGACGAGTGGGGTTCCACAGGGGTCAGTCCTAGTGTCGCGTGGGTCTTGGGAGAGATATATAGGAGGTCAAAGATACTCCTTGTTGGATGGTTACGGTATATTTACAGTAAGTGAAGGAGAGTCCAGCCACCCGTCTGTCTCGCCTGTAGGTCTAACGTTAGTGAGGAAGAGTGCCTATGAGAGGCTGTGCACATGCGCTGAGCCTCTGACGTCAGCGGGTACCGTGACGTCACACGCAAAGGGACCAGCTGTATAAAAGGGAAGATACACTACACAAGTGTATATATGATACTGACACGACACTAGGACCGGTGCTGTTTCTGGTATTTGTGAACGACATGACGGAAGGAATAGACTCCGAAGTGTCCCTGTTTGCAGATGATGTGAAGTTGATGAGAAGAATTCAATCGGACGAGGACCAGGCAGAACTACAAAGCGATCTGGACAGGCTGCAAGCCTGGTCCAGCAATTGGCTCCTGGAGTTCAACCCCACCAAGTGCAAAGTCATGAAGATTGGGGAAGGGCAAAGAAGACCGCAGACATCAATCAAGGAAAAAGATCTTGGGGTGAGTATAACACCAGGCACATCTCCTGAGGCGCACATCAACCAAATAACTGCTGCAGCATATGGGCGCCTAGCTAACCTAAGAACAGCATTCCGACATCTTAATAAAGAATCGTTCAGGACCTTGTACACTGTGTAAGTTAGGCCCATACTGGAGTATGCAGCACCAGTTTGGAACCCACATCTAGCCAAGCACGTAAAGAAGCTAGAGAAAGTGCAAAGGTTTGCAACAAGATTAGTTCCGGAGCTAAGGGGTATGTCCTACGAGGACAGGTTAAGGGAAATCGACCTGACGACACTGGAGGACAGGAGAGATAGGGGGGACATGATAACGACATATAAAATACTGAGAATAATTGACAAGGTGGACAGAGACAGAATGTTCCAGAGATGGGACGCAGCAACAAGGGGACACAGTTGGAAGTTGAAGACTCAGATAAATCACAGGGATGTTAGGAAGTATTTCTTCAGTCACAGAGTGGTCGGGAAGTGGAATAGTTTGGGAAGCGATGTAGTGGAGGCAGGTTCCATACATAGCTTTAAGAAGAGGTATGATAAAGCTCATGGCGCAGGGAGAGTGACCCAGTAGCGGCCAGTGTAGAGGCGGGGCCAGGAGCTATGTCTCGACCCCTGCAACCACAACTAGGTGAGTACAACTAGGTGAGTACACACACACACACACACACACACACACTCTTCAAGGTCGTGTTCATTTGTTTTTCTCTTTCTGGCTGTTTATGTTGTTGTTTTTCTTTGGTGTTCTTCCTTTACCAAGATGTTAGACTTATACCAACCAATTTTGTCTCAGTGTATATCCACTGAGAGGTGGTCAAATATCCCTCCTTCAGTCTACCATTCCTCCCTCACAGTCTACCATTCCTCCCTCACAGTCTACCATTCCTAACTCACAGTCTACCATTCCTCCCTCACAGTCTACCATTCCTCCCTCACAGTCTACCATTCCTCCCTCACAGTCCACCATTCCTCCCTCACAGTCCACCATTCCTCCCTCACAGTCTACCATTCCTCCCTCACAGTCCACCATTCCTCCCTCACAGTCCACCATTCCTCCCTCACAGTCCACCATTCCTCCCCCACAGTCTACCATTCCTCACAGTCCACCATTCCTCCCTCACAGTTCACCATTCCTCCCTCACAGTCTACCATTCCTCCCTCACAGTCTACCATTCCTCCCTCACAGTCTACCATTCCTCCCTCACAGTCTACTATTCCTCCCTCACAGTCCACCATTCCTCCCTCACAGTCCACTATTCCTCCCTCACAGTCCATCATTCCTCCCTCACAGTCTACCATTCCTCCCTCACAGTCTACCATTCCTCCCTCACAGTCTACCATTCCTCACTCACAGTCCACCATTCCTCCCTCACAGTCTACCATTCCTCCCTCACAGTCTACCATTCCTCCCTCACAGTCCACCATTCCTCCATCACAGTCTACCATTCCTCACAGTCCACCATTCCTCCCTCACAGTCCACCATTCTTCCCTCACAGTCCACCATTCCTCCCTCACAGTCTACCATTCCTACCTCACAGTCCACCATTCCTACCTCACAGTCCACCATTCCTCCCTCACTGTCCACCATTCCTCCCTCACAGTCCACCATTCCTCCCTCATAGTCCACCATTCCTCCCTCACAGTTCACCATTCCTCCTCACAGTCTACCATTCCTCCTCACAGTCTACCATTCCTCCTCACAGTCTACCATTCCTCCCTACTGTCCACCATTCCTCCCTCACAGTCCACCATTCCTCCCTCACAGTCCACCATTCCTCCCTCACAGTCTACCATTCCTCCCTCACAGTCTACCATTCCTCCCTCACAGTCTACCATTCCTCACTCACAGTCTACCATTCCTCACTCACAGTCCACCATTCCTCCCTCACAGTCTACCATTCCTCCCTCACAGTCCACCATTCCTCCCTCACAGTCCACCATTCCTCCCTCACAGTCCACCATTCCTCCCTCACAGTCCACCATTCCTCCCTTACTTTGCACCTCCCTCATTTATTCCCTCGTGCTCATTGCTACTTTATCCACTACATCTAGAACATAAGAAAGAAGGAACACTGCAGCAGGCCTACTGGCCCATGCGAGGCAAGTCCAAGTCTCCCACCGGCCCAAGACAATGCCCCGACCCAGCCAGGTCAGGTTACATTCACTTAAGGAAGGAGCACGGCATCTGACCTAGTAGTACAAACTAGGCAGGACCAACTCACACCCACCCGCACCCACTCATATATTTTTCTAGCCTATTTTTAAAACTACACAACGTTTTAGCCTCTATAACTGTACTCGGGAGTTTGTTCCACTCATCCACAACTCTATTACCAAACCAATGCTTTCCTATATCCTTCCTGAATCTGAATTTATCCAACTTAAAGCCATTGCTGCGAGTCCTGTCAATACAAGATATTTTTAGCACGCTATTTACATCACCTTTATTTATTCCTGTTTTCCATTTATACACCTCAATCCTATCCTCCCTAATTCTACGCCTTTCTAGAGAGTGCAGATTCAGGGCCCTCAGTCTATCCTCATAGGCAAGATTTCTGATACATGGGATCAACTTAGTCATCCTCTTTTGTACGTTTTCCAGAGCATTTATATCCATTATGTAATACGGTGACCAAAACTGTGCAGCATAATCTAGATGAGGCCTAACCAAGGATATATAGAGTTGAAGAACAACCTTAGGACTCCTATTATTTATGCTTCTTGATATGAAGCCAAGGATTCTGTTCGCTTTATTTCGAACACTTATGCACTGCTGTCTTGGTTTTAGATTACTGCTAACCAGAACTCCTAAATCCTTTTCATAATCAGTAGTATTAAGATCTACATTATTTAGTTTATATGTGGCATGGTTATTGTCCTGTCCAATATTTAAACTTTGCATTTATCTATATTAAACTGCATCTGCCACTTCTCTGACCACTGCATCAGTCTATTCAAATCTTCCTGGAGTGCTCTAATGTCCTTATTTGAATGAATTGGACGGCCTATTTTGGTGTCATCGGCAAACTTGCTTATGTCGCTATTTATTCCCTCATCTATGTCGTTTATGTAGATTGTGAACAACAAGGGGCCCAATACTGACCCCTGTGGAACACCGCTCGTGACGCTTCCCCACTCTGATTTCTCCCCATTTATGCAAACTCTCTGCTGCCTATTTGTCAACCATGCCTCTATCCAGGAAAATTTTCTCCTATTCCATGTGCCTTAATTTTCCTCAATAGTCTCTGATGTGGGACTCTATCAAAAGCCTTACTGAAGTCTATATACACAATATCATATTCATTACCATGATCTACCTCCTCAAACACTTTAGTGAAAAAAGTTATTAAATTTGTAAGGAAAGGAACGCCCTTTTGTAAAACCGTGCTGAGATTCATTGATTAATTTATGCTTTTCAAGATGGCTATGAATTGCCTCGGCTATTATTGATTCCATAAATTTTCCCACTATGGAGGTTAGGCTTATTGGTCTATAGTTCGAAGCTAAGGACCTGTCTCCTGCTTTGAAAATAGGTATTATCTGCTTCATTCTTCTCTTTCCTCTCTCCAGCTTTCTCTTCTCCTCAATTCCTTTAATATCATCTACTGTTTCTTCCTTTCCTCTTCCTCCTGCATTTAGTTCCGTAGCTCACACACTCAGCCGGGGTCGATCCCCGGTACGGCTGGAAAACATTAGGACGTGTTTTCATAGGACACCTGCTGTCTATGTTCACCCAGCAGTAAACTGGGTACCTGGGTGTTAGTGGACTAGTGTGGGTCGCATCCTGGGACAAAACTGACCTAATTTGCCCGAAATGCTCAGCATAACAAGCGACTTTCTCTACAGTAGCATGTTATTGATGTCAGCTAGGACTGTATACCTTGTACATGTACTTGTACAAGTAAAGATATTACTTATTCTCCCTCCCTCTCTTCTTCCCTGCAGTATTACTGACTTTTAGACTATATTTGCACTTGATCAACATTCGCAATAACCTCTACAAATGTCTTCGAATTCCAACGAGATGTTCTTGCAAACACTGCTCTTGTGATTATAAGTTATTTTATGGCAGCAAGTCGTGTCAATAACCAAGTGCTGTTATAAGTCATGTCAATAACCAGGTGCTTGTTATAAGTCGTGTCAATAACCAGGTGCTGTTATAAGTCGTGTCAATAACCAGGTGCTGTTATAAGTCATGTCAATAACCAGGTGCTTGTTATAAGTCGTGTCAATAACCAGGTGCGGTTATAAGTCGTGTCAATAACCAGGTGCTGTTATAAGTCATGTCAATAACCAGGTGCTTGTTATAAGTCAAGAGGGCAGGACTGTGATGAGGGCGAGAGGGCAGGACTGATGAGGGCGAGAGGGCAGGACTGTGATGAGGGCGAGAGGGCAGGACTGTGATGAGGGCGAGAGGGCAGGAATGATGAGGGCGAGAGGGCAGGACTGTGATGAGGGCGAGAGGGCAGGACTGATGAGGGCGAGAGGGCAGGACTGTGATGAGGGCGAGAGGGCAGGACTGATGAGGGCGAGAGGGCAGGACAGATGAGGGCGAGAGGCTTGTGGACAAGGTTATGTGTGGGAAAGTAGAGTTGTTGTCGTTGTTGTCGTTGTTGCACTATCTTGGAGCTCTTGTGTACACAGCGCGCACGCCAGCACTCAAGAGTGCACACGTCTTCACTCAGGCGTGTGCACGACTACATGCTCATGCTGAACACACACACACACACACACTCGGACGAGCAAGGTACAATATAATCGTGGAAGATTCACCTTGTACACCCACATACGCACAAGGTGCACCCACATACGCACATGGTGCACCCACATACGCACATGGTGCAACCACATACGCACATGTGCACCCAGATACGCACAAGGTGCACCAAAATATACACATGTTGCATCCAAATACGCACATATTGCACCCACATACGCACAAGGTGCACCCATATTCCATGCACACTGTGAAGCACTTGCGGTGTTCATGTGCACGTTGTACAGTACTTGCTGTACACGGGATCACACCTTGTGGAACGAACTTTTGTTAGTAGAACGTTGTGGAACAAACTTGTTGGTACAGTGTTGTAGAACAAGCATTTGTTGGTACAACGTTGTGGAACAAACTTCATGTTCAATGAAGATAAATTCCAACTACTCCGTTATGGAAAACTGGAGGAAATAATAACTAGAACTGAGTATACTACAAACTCTGATCAGTGGAAAAATAATGTGAGGGACCTGGGAGTGGTAATGTCTGAGGATCTCACTTTCAAGGATCACAACAATGCCCCTGTTACATCTGCGAGGAAACTGATAGGATGGATAATGAGAACATTCAATACAAGAGATGCCAAGCGAATGATGATCCTTTTTAAATCACTTGTTCTCTCTAGGCTGGAATACTGCTGTACATTAACATCCCCATTCTAGGCAGGTGAAATTGCAGATCTAGAGAATGTTCAGAGAACCTTTACTGCACATATAAGTTCCATCAAACACCTTAACTACTGGGAACGCTTGGAAGCACTTGACTTGTACTCACTGGAACGCAGGCGAGAGAGATACATCATAATCTGCACACACAAATCACTCATTACGAAAGCAAAAGACTGGGCAAGTGATGCAAAATACCCCAATAAAAAGTAGGGGCGCCATTGGTACATTAAGAGAAAACACAATAAATGTCCGGGTCCCAAGACTGTTTAACAGCCTCCCACTATGCATAAGGAGATTACCAATAAGCCCCTGACTGCCTTCAAGAGAGAGCTGGACAGATTTAAAGTCGGTGCCGGATCAGCCATGCTGTGGTTCGTACGTTGGACTGCGTGCGGCCAGCAGTAACAGCGTGGTTGATCAGGAACTGATCCACCGGTAGGCTTGGTCATGGACCGGGTCGCGGGGGCGTTGACCCCCGGAATACCCTCCAGGTAGATAACGTTGTGGAACAAACTTTTGTTGGTACATGTAGAACAAACTTGTTGGTACAAGCTTGTGGAACAAACTTATGTTGGTACAACATTGTGGAACAAACTTGTTGGTACAAGCTTGTGGAACAAACTTTTGTTGGTTCATGTAGAACAAACTTGTTTTTACAAGCTTGTGGAACAAACTTGTTGGTACAAGCTTGTGGAACAAACTTGTTGGTACAAGCTTGTGGAACAAACTTGTTGGTACAAGCTTGTGGAACAAACTTGTTGGTACAAGCTTGTGGAACAAACTTGTTTGTACAAGCTTGTGGAACAAACTTATGTTGGTACAACATTGTGGAACAAACGTGTTGGTACAAGCTTGTGGAACAAACTTGTTGGTACAAGCTTGTGGAACAAACTTGTTGGTACAAGCTTGTGGAACAAACTTGTTGGTACAACATTGTGGAACAAACTTGTTGGTACAAGCTTGTGGAACAAACTTGTTGGTACAAACTTGTGGAACAAACTTATGTTGGTACAACATTGTGGAACAAACTTGTTGGTACAAGCTTGTGGAACAAACTTGTTGGTACAAGCTTGTGGAACAAACTTGTTGGTACAAGCTTGTGGAACAAACTTATGTTGGTACAACATTGTGGAACAAACTTGTTGGTACAAGCTTGTGGAACAAACTTGTTGGTACAAGCTTGTGGAACAAACTTGTTGGTACAAGCTTGTGGAACAAACTTGTTGGTACAAGCTTGTGGAACAAACTTGTTGGTACAACATTGTGGAACAAACTCGATATAATGTTGTGGGACAAACTTTTGTTGGTACAGTGTTGTGGATTTTTTTTGTTGGTACAATGTTGTGGAACAAACTTGCTGATACAACGTTGTGGAACAAGCTTTTGTTGGTATCAGGGTGTGGAACAAGCTTTTATTGGTATCAGGGTGTGGAACAAGCTTTTGTTATACCAGGGTGTGGAACAAGGTTTTGTGGTACCAGGGTGTGGAACAAGGTTTTGTGGTACCAGGGTGTGGAACAAGGTTTTGTGGTACCAGGGTGTGGAACAAGGTTTTGTTATACCAGGGTGTGGAACAAGGTTTTGTGGTACCAGGGTGTGGAACAAGGTTTTGTGGTACCAGGGTGTGGAACAAGGTTTTGTGGTACCAGGGTGTGGAACAAGGTTTTGTGGTACCAGGGTGTGGAACAAGGTTTTGTGGTACCAGGGTGTGGAACAAGCTTTTGTTATACCAGGGTGTGGAACAAGGTTTTGTGGTACCAGGGTGTGGAACAAGGTTTTGTGGTACCAGGGTGTGGAACAAGGTTTGTGGTACCAGGGTGTGGAACAAGGTTTTGTGGTACCAGGGTGTGGAACAAGGTTTGTGGTACCAGGGTGTGGAACAAGGTTTTGTGGTACCAGGGTGTGGAACAAGCTTTTGTGGTACCAGGGTGTGGAACAAGGTTTGTGGTACCAGGGTGTGGAACAAGGTTTTGTGGTACCAGGGTGTGGAACAAGGTTTTGTGGTACCAGGGTGTGGAACAAGGTTTTGTGGTACCAGGGTGTGGAACAAGGTTTTGTGGTACCAGGGTGTGGAACAAGGTTTTGTGGTACCAGGGTGTGGAACAAGGTTTTGTGGTACCAGGGTGTGGAACAAGGTTTTGTGGTACCAGGGTGTGGAACAAGGTTTTGTGGTACCAGGGTGTGGAACAAGGTTTTGTGGTACCAGGGTGTGGAACAAGGTTTTGTGGTACCAGGGTGTGGAACAAGGTTTTGTGGTACCAGGGTGTGGAACAAGGTTTTGTGGTACCAGGGTGTGGAACAAGGTTTTATAGGAAGAAAGTTACGCTCAGTGTAGAGCTTTCTCATAATTGGTTAAAGCTTTACACATGTGTAAAGCCAGAGAGCAGGAGCAGTGTCAGTGGAGACGGGGCCAGGAACCATGACTAGACCCCCGCAAACACAAATCGGCAAGTACAATACAAAACATTGTCGTGGGGAAGCGCTGAACCCGTCGGGGCCACATAGTGCCTGGTGAATGGGAGGCTGTCAGGGTCGATGCGAGGAAAAGGAGGGGAGCTCCAAATTCTTGAATTAAGAACCCCTGACCGGCGTCTGTGTTAGGGGTCAGGTGGTGGGGGGGGAGGGGAGCTTAGGGAAGAGATTCATTTGTGCTCAGATACGCAAAAACTGCGCGCGTGTACGCCAGTCCTCTCAAGGTCGCTGGCGTATATGGTCTCCTGAGCCACACACTTGATGCACATGCGTCAGCAGTGACTATTGAGTATTCTCCGTGGCACAGTGCTTGCCGCCCTCCTGGAAGCGTAATGAGCACTTAAGGCTACACTTGGCATGCTGGCTGGCGGTCCTGGGCATGTGCTGCCACCACCACATAAACAAGTGACCTCGCCATTTCCAGCTTGGATAAATAATTGCCATGGTAGTGCGCTGCCATATTTAACCATGGTGATGAGGCGGGACCCTTCACCTCTTAGTGCTTGCCTGCAGGAATAATTGCTTAAATATGGCAGAAACTGCCATATTTAACCATGGTGATGAGGATGGTAATGTTGATCTCTAGTTCATGACGCTTCCTCTACGATATTAATTTACTTGGGTAAAGAAGTTTGAAGCCTATCGGCTGCACGAGAATCTAAAGTTGTAAATAATGTGTTCGTCTCCGATCAAGGACACCTGAATCTCTTAAATAAGAATCAAACTAAATTCTTAGCGTTACACAAATATATATATATACCTTGGCACATATTATTTTATTATTATTATTATTATTGTTCGTCGGGAAGCATTAAACCCGTAGGGGATCATACCGCGCCTGGTTAATGAGATATAAACATGTAGAGTAGAGAGGGTACCTCTCCTTGTAAGAAGATCTTGAGTAGCATCAAGGGACTCTCCTTTCTTCCTTGAGGAGGGCACAAGGTAGGCCTGTCTCGTGCCCACTGCCTGTGGCACTAGTGGGCATGCCAGACCACCCTACTGCACCTGATTTTAAATTACCGTCATTGACAGGGTGTGTCTAGATTTGTGTTAGGTTAATGTAGGGAGTAAGATATATACACCAGGTGTACGTGTCTCAGTATACATACACCAGGTGGTGTACGTGTCTCAGTATACATACACCAGGTGGTGTACGTGTCTCAGTATACATACACCAGGTGGTGTACGTGTCTCAGTATACATACACCAGGTGGTGTACGTGTCTCAGTATACATACACCAGGTGGTGTACGTGTCTCAGTATACATACACCGGTGGTGTACGTGTCTTAGTATACATACACCCGGTGGTGTACGTGTCTTAGTATACATACACCAGGTGGTGTACGTGTCTCAGTATACATACACCTGGTGGTGTACGTGTCTTAGTATACATACACCAGGTGGTGTACGTGTCTCAGTATACATACACCAGGTAGTGTACGTGTCTCAGTATACATACACCAGGAAGTGTACGTCTCAGTATACATACACCAGGTATTCGTCTCAGTATACATATTTCAGGAAGTGTACGGCTCTCAGTATACATAAGCTGGGTTTGTTTTAATCCTTATAAGGGTTGCGCCAATGTCTCGGTATCGCCGGTCATGAGATAATTTCCATGATATCGGTAGTGACATCGGCAAAAATTTAGTATGGTCTTAAAGGGCTCCTAAGTTCCCCAGTCTTCTAATGACATGTACATTTTTTCCACTATAATCTACTTGTCCATAATTACTATCGCATTTGCTTTGTCTGTTCGTAAGGTGACGTCCAGGATCTTCCTTAATTCATGGTATAACTTAACAAATCTTTGAGGACACTTGTGTTGGAGAGGTGTGAGCAACACAATTGTCCTGAAAGATTTGTTAAGTTATACCATGAATTAAGGAAATATCCTGGACTTCACCTTACGAAACAGACAAAGCAAATGCGATAGTAATTATGGACGAGATAGATTATAGTGGAAAAAATGTACATGTTATTAGAAGAAGGGAATAACTTACGTGCCTCTTAATGATTGCTCTTCTGGTGGTAACTAGGCTACATTCAACCTTAATGACCATTGTGTAGTAGATAGGCTTGAGACTCCATTAAACTACCAATGTAGAGAGGAGGTTGTCAATTGTGTATGGTACTTTTAGGTTTTATTACAGACATACGTTTAATATTTTTTTCTAGAGGGGTGTTGAGGGCTGACAGCTGATAATTGAGACACATAATGTTAAATAAGATTTAACTTGGGGTAAACTAGTCGAGGTAAACAATGTGACATTGGGGTTATTTATTGGGTGGCTTTGTGTAAGCCAGTGGCTTTGTGTAAGCCAGTGGCTTTGTGTAAGCCAGTGGCTTTGTGTAAGCCAGTGGCTTTGTGTAAGCCAGTGGCTTTGTGTAAGCCAGTGGCTTTGTGTAAGCCAGTGGCTTTGTGTAAGCCAGTGGCTTTGTGTAAGCCAGTGGCTTTGTGTAAGCCAGTGGCTTTGTGTAAGCCAGTGGCTTTGTGTAAGCCAGTGGCTTCCCAAATGTAATTATTGTAATTTACCAATAAGTGGATTTTTATCATAAAGTACTAAACCCGTATGGGCTATACAGCACCTGGGGGGGGGTTGGATGGGAGAGGTTAAAGTTGGGTTATTAAGTTTAATGTAAGAACAGGGGAGGGGGGGAAATAGTAGTTCTAATTCCTTGGATCAAGAGCCCTTGAGCATCATCAAGGCACACACCCCCCTTGAAGGGAAGAGTTTGGAGAGGCACAGTTCATCACCTTGGCAGACGCCCAAGAGACTGGCTATCCTGGCTTGACGTGCCGCCGCTCGCTACCCGCTGCTACCCTCGCTATACACCCTTCCACTTTTACATCGTTACTGCCATTGTTTACTTCTCCCTCCATCCTCTTCACACTAGATCGAATGTTTAGTATTGATGTGACCAGTTAGTGACCCTGGCGTTATCGCCGTAGCCGCCATGATACGGGGAGAGATATTACACTAGTTGGTAATCCCCTTGCCGCCAGTCTGACTCCACTTCGCTAATACGGACTTATAACGTTTTCTCCGTATAGAGGCGCTGAAATGCGCCCCATTCAGCGGTTCTAGTTATCAGTGTGTGAGTTACTAGGGTATGTTAGAGGTATTTGTGTTAGAGAGACTAGAGAGTTGAGGTGCGAGGTGTGGATGGGGCGGTGTGGGTGGATGGGGCGGGAAGAGGCGACTCCCTGGCGACACCGCGGGGATATCGGGCCCCACAAACTAACTCCCTCTCCCCGAAGCTTTGTTTGTTACTGTATATCTAGCTACCCAACTTTGTCAAAACACCCCAGAAAAAGGGCAGTCTTGGGAGAGGGTCGTAACACTAGCCGGAGCGCAGAAAAAGAAGGTAACTTTTTATATCAGCACTTTTAAGGTATTTCTCACGTCTCCCGTCGCCGACGCTACGTGCTTTAATTGGGTGCGGAGCGGTATGGCACCTACCTTACGGACCTCCTTCACTCTGGTCGTACTGTTATCTTTTAATGGTTGTGTCATTTAATGGTCATTCTAGGTTATACCTGTGTGATGGACATTGTGTGTCCATAGCATGCTTGTTCTCATAATGATTTAAATGTTTGCATAACCTAAATAAAAACTTACAAGAATAAGAACTATTAAGAAATAAACAGAGAAGTCAAACGTATAGTATAAGTAGATGTTTGTGGGTCTTAGTAATGTGTCTCCTTCAACACGTAAAACCTCCAACATTTCTGGTGTCTTAACTGGTACATCAGTTTTCTAAAGTCATGGGCGAAGGTGCTGTAAAAACCTCTAGTTTATATACACCGAGGTGTGTATCTCAGTGCATATATATACATACCTAGGTGTGTATCTCAGTGCATATATATACACACCTAGGTGTGTATCTCAGTGTATATATATATACACCGAGGTGTGTATCAGTGTATATATATACACCGAGGTGTGTATCTCAGTGTATATATGTTGAGAACTATCTCTTGTTTTACTAAGTGTATTTTGCTACAATTATAATACACAGTGTAAATTACGTAGGATAAGCTGACAAAGTCAGACATAGTGACTTAGTCATAAGAATATCCCTGAGTGAAGAATTAATGGCTCGTCTACACCATAGGCTTTAACCACCACCAAAAAAATTTGCAAAGAGTTGTATGTCAAAACATTGATTTCCTTCGGTGACGGAGGGCGTCTTCATGACGACAAAAGGGGCGTCTTCATGACGACAAAAAGGGGGTCTTTATCCAGCTAATTTAAGCTGCCGTTCCCTTGGATCAGACGTGATTAACTTTCATTTTCCAGGACCCCTCTAGGGAGGTTCCTTGATGTTGTTGAAGGGCTCTTGATCTAGGAAATTAGATCTGTGCTCCAATTCCCCGAATTAAGCCTGAATGCCTGAATACACAGATTTTGCAAAAGCTTTTGACAAGTGCGACCATGGCGTAATAGCACACAAAATGCGTGGTAAAGGGATAACTGGCAAAGTAGGCAGATGGATCTACAACTTTCTAACCAATCGAACACAAAGAGTAGTGGTAAACAGAGTTAAATCGGAAGCTGCCATAGTGAAGAGCTCTGACCCACAAGGCACAGTACTCGCACCTATAATGTTCCTCATCCTCATATCAGACATAGACAGATGTAAACCATAGCACTGTATCATCCTTTGCAGACGATACTAGGATCTGCATGAGTGTCATCCATTGAGGACACGACAAATCTCCAATAAGATATAAACCAAGTTTTCCAATGGGCAAGAGAGAACAATATGATGTTCAATGAAGACAAATTACAACTACTCCGTTATGGAAAACTGGAGGAAATAATAACTAGGACTGAGTATACTACAAACTCTAATCACACAATAGAGCGGAAAAGTAATGTGAAGGACCTGGGTGTGGTAATGTCTGAAGACCTCACCTTCAAGGACCACAACAATGCCACTATCACATCTGCGAGGAAACTGATAGGATGAATAATGAGAACATTCAAGACAAGAGATGCTAAGCCAATGATCCTTTTTAAATCACTTGTTCTCTCTAGGCTGGAATACTGCTGTACATTAACATCCCCATTCAAGGCAGGTGAAATTGCAGATCTAGAGAATGTTCAGAGAACCTTTACTGCACGTATAAGTTCCATCAAACACCTTAACTATTGGGAACGCCTGGAAGCACTAAACTTATATTCACTGGAGCGCAGGCGAGAAAGATATATCATAATCTACACCTGGAAGATTCTGGAGGGACTGGTCCCTAATATGCACACAGAAATCACTCCCTACGAAAGCAAAAGACTTGGCAGACGGTGCAACATACCCCCAATGAAAAGTAGGGGCGCCACTGGTACACTAAGAGAAAACACAGTAAGTGTCAGGGGCCCAAGACTGTTCAACAGCCTCCCACCAGCCATAAGGGGCATTACCAGTAGACCTCTGGTTGCCTTCAAGAGGGAGCTGGATAGATACCTAAAGTCAGTGCCAGATCAGCCGGGTTGTGGTTCGTACGTTGGACTACGTGCAGCCAGCAGTATCAGCCTCGTTGATCAGGCCCTGATCCACCGGGAGGCCTGGTCATAGACCGGGCCGCGGGGACGTCGATCCCCGGAATGCCCTCCAGGTAGACTCAAGGTAGACCCCTTTCCTCCTTTAAGCAATTTATAATTCCTACGGATTTAGCGCTCCCGTGATATAATAATCATATAATCATTCCCCGGATACTATATAACCCTTACCGGGGCTTACCGATGCTAACTGCTGTAACAACATACTGGAGTGCCGGATCAACCAGGCTGTGGTGGATATGTGGGGCCGCCAACATCAAAAGCCTCATTGACCAGGTAAGCACCAGACAAGCCTGGCCCAGGACCGGGCAGCGGGAGAAGGATAAAGCCTCGAAAGCCATCAAAGGTATATGAAAGGTATATTTAGCGAGATATGAGAGGAAGCGGGAAATGAGGGATGAAGGCTCGATCCTCCGTCGGGTAAGCGTGTCCCGGTCTTGGAGCAGCGTGTTCATACACGACAGTAAACACAAGCTTCCCACGACATTTACTTCAATGACACTGCCTGACAGGTTGCTCACTTCTCTATTGTCACACCAATGCTTTCCTCTATGTTGTCTCAGTCTCAATTTGTCTGTGTCGCACGTCTGTCTGTCTATCTGTCTGTCTATCTGTATGTCTATCTGTCTGCCTGTCTGTCTGTCTGTCAGTCTGTCTATCTGTCTGCCTGTCTGTCTGTCTATCTATCTGTCTGCCTGTCTGTCTGTCTGTCTGCCTGCCTGTCTGTCTGTCTATCTGCCTGTCTGTCTGTCTGCCTGCCTGTCTGTCTGTCTGTCTGTCTGTCTGTCTGTCTGTCTATCTATCTGTCTGCCTGTCTGTCTGTCTGTCTGCCTGTCTGTCTGTCTGTCTGCCTGCCTGCCTGTCTGTGTGTCTGTCTGTCTGCCTGCCTGTCTGTCTGTCTGTCTGCCTGCCTGTCTGTCTGCCTGTCTGTCTGTCTGTCTGCCTGTCTGTCTGTCTGTCTGCCTGCCTGCCTGTCTGCCTGCCTGCCTGTCTGCCTGCCTGCCTGCCTGCCTGCCTGTCTGTCTGTCTATCTGCCTGTCTGTCTGTCTGCCTGCCTGTCTGTCTGTCTGTCTGTCTGTCTGTCTGTCTGTCTATCTATCTGTCTGCCTGTCTGTCTGTCTGTCTGCCTGTCTGTCTGTCTGTCTGCCTGCCTGCCTGTCTGTGTGTCTGTCTGTCTGCCTGCCTGTCTGTCTGTCTGTCTGTCTGCCTGCCTGTCTGTCTGCCTGTCTGTCTGTCTGTCTGCCTGTCTGTCTGTCTGTCTGCCTGCCTGCCTGTCTGCCTGCCTGCCTGTCTGCCTGCCTGCCTGCCTGCCTGCCTGTCTGTCTGTCTGCCTGTCTGTATGTCTGCCTGCCTGCCTGCCTGTCTGCCTGCCTGTCTGTCTGTCTGCCTGCCTGCCTGTCTGCCTGCCTGCCTGTCTGTCTGCCTGTCTGTCTGTCTGTCTGCCTGCCTGCCTGTCTGTCTGTCTGCCTGCCTGCCTGCCTGTCTGCCTGCCTGCCTGTCTGTCTGTCTGCCTGCCTGTCTGTCTGCCTGCCTGCCTGTCTGCCTGCCTGCCTGTCTGTCTGTCTGTCTGCCTGCCTGCCTGCCTGTCTGCCTGCCTGCCTGTCTGTCTGCCTGTCTGTCTGTCTGTCTGTCTGTCTGTCTGTCTGCCTGCCTGCCTGCCTGTCTGTCTGCCTGCCTGTCTGTCTGTCTGCCTGCCTGCCTGCCTGTCTGCCTGCCTGCCTGTCTGTCTGTCTGCCTGCCTGTCTGCCTGCCTGCCTGTCTGTCTGCCTGTCTGTCTGTCTGTCTGCCTACCTGCCTGTCTGCCTGCCTGCCTGTCTGTCTGTCTGTCTGCCTGCCTGCCTGTCTGCCTGCCTGCCTGTCTGTCTGTCTGTCTGCCTGTCTGTCTGTCTGCCTGTCTGTCTGCCTGCCTGCCTGCCTGTCTGTCTGCCTGCCTGCCTGTCTGTCTGCCTGTCTGTCTGTCTGTCTGTCTGCCTGTCTGTCTGTCTGTCTGCCTGCCTGCCTGTCTGTCTGCCTGCCTGTCTGTCTGTCTGTCTGTCTGTCTTGGGAAGTGCAGAGAGGATAAGACTGAAGTGTAACGAATAATATTCTTGGGATGGGTTTCTCTGTCTTTAAGAATACGTTAATTTTAAGAATAAGGTTAGTTTAAGAATAGGTTAGGTTAGTTTAAGAATAGGTTAGGTTAGTTTAAGAATAGGTTAAGTTAGTTTAAGAATAGGTTAAGTTAGTTTAAGAATAGGTTAGCTTAGGGTAGCTTTAAATATTGGATGGACGGGTATATGAGTGGGTGTGAACCAGACCTGCCTATCATGGGCCAATAGGCCTACTTCAATCCTCCACTGTTCTCATGTTTTTTTTATATATAAGTAAATTTGAATTGCTAGATGTGGGTAGGCCGTGGCGCCTACCATGGGTCAGGAATTCAAAAGCGGTCTTTATTATATGTCGCCTGGTTCTGGAGTCAGCTTTATAAATACTGTAGACTTGGTAAAGCTTGGTCCTGAGCGAAACGTCGTCTAAATTAGTCTTGCTCTGCATCGTGTCTTTATGTTAGTGTGTGTGTGGGGGGGGGTTGGTGCAGGAGTCAACATGGTTGTACACGCTACCATCATCGCTACCATCATCGCTACCATCATCATTACCATCATCGCTACCATCACTACCATCATCGCTACCATCATCACTACCATCATCGCTACCATCATCACTACCATCATCACTACCATCATCACTACCATCACTACCATCATTGCTACCATCATCACTACCATCATCACTACCATCATCGCTACCATCATCACTACCATCATCACTACCATCATCACTACCATCATAACTACCATCATCGCTACCATCATCACTACCATCATCGCTACCATCATCACTACCATCATCACTACCATCATCACTACCATCATCGCTACCATCATCGATACCATCATCATTACCATCATCGCTACCATCACTACCATCATCGCTACCATCATCACTACCATCATCGCTACCATCGTCGCTACCATCATAACTACCATCATCACTACCATTATCGCTACCATCATCACTACCATCATCACTACCATCATCACTACCATCATCACTACCATCATCACTACCATCATCACTACCATCATCACTACCATCATCACTACCATCATCACTACCATCATCACTAACATCATCACTACCATCACTACTATCATCACTACCATCATCACTACTATCATCACTACAATCATCACTACCATCATCACTACCATCATCACTACCATCATCACTACCATCATCACTACCATCATCACTACCATCATCACTAACATCATCACTACCATCACTACCATCATCACTACCATCATCACTACCATCACTACCATCATCACTAACATCATCACTACAATCATCACTACCATCATCACTACCATCATCACTACAATCATCACTACCATCATCACTAACATCATCACTAACATCATCACTACAATCATCACTACCATCATCACTACCATCATCACACTATCATCTCACTACATCATACTAATCACTTACCATCATCACTACATCATCATCATTACTATCATCACTACATCATCACCATCACTACTCATCACTACCATCATCACTACATCATCACTACATCACTACATCATCACTACCATCATCATCTAATCATCACTAAATCATCACTACCATCATCACTACCATACATACATCATCACTACATCATCACTAGCCATTCATCACTACATCATCACTACATCATCACTATCACTATCATCACTTGTAATGCATCACTACATAATCATCATCCATCATCATACGTATATCAATCATGATACATCATCTATCATCATGTTAATCATAGTGTACTATCATAGCTTAACATATAGCGTACTAGTGTACATGATGCTACTGTACTGTATGACTATATACTAGCTGTGCTATGATCATGTAGAATCATCTGTATCAGTGTAATGATTACTAGCTATGTAGTCTGTATAATGTAGTGTACTTAGTGTAATGTGGTGTAGCTGTGTAGTGTAGCTGTGTAGTGTAGCTGTGTAATGTGGTGTAGCTGTGTAGTGTAATGTGGTGTAGCTGTGTAGTGTAATGTGGTGTAGCTGTGTAGTGTAATGTGGTGTAGCTGTGTAGTGTAATGTGGTGTAGCTGTGTAGTGTAATGTGGTGTAGCTGTGTAGTGTAATGTGGTGTAGCTGTGTAGTGTAATGTGGTGTAGCTGTGTAGTGTAGCTGTGTAGTGTAATGTGGTGTAGCTGATGAATGGTGAGCTGATAACTGTGTGTAGCTGTGTAGTGTATGTGATGTAGCTGTGTAGTGTAGTGTGTAGTGTAGCTGTGTAGTGTAGTGTGTAGCTGTGAGTGTAATGTAGTGTAGCTGTGTAGTGTAAGTGTGTAGTGTAGCTGTAATGTGTGTAGCTGTGTAGTGTAGCTGTGTAGTGTAGCTGTGTAGTGTAGCTGTGTAATGTGGTGTAGCTGTGTGTAGTGTGAGTGTTGTGAGTGTAGCTGTGTAGGGTGTGAGCTTTGTGAGTGTAGCTGTGTAGTGTAGCTGTGTATTGTGTGAGCTGTTGTAGTGTAGCTGTGTAGTTGGCTTGTGTGTAGCTGTTGTAGTGTAGCTGTGTAGTGTAGCTGTGTAGTGTAGCTGTGTAGCTGTATGTGTGAGTGTATGTAGCTGTGTAGTGTAGCTGTGTAGTGTAGCTGTGTAGTGTAGCTGTGTAGTGTAGCTTTGTAGTGTAGCTGTGTAGTGTAGCTGTGTAGTGTAGCTGTGTAGTGTAGCTGTGTAGTGTAGCTGTGTAGTGTAGCTTTGTAGTGTAGCTGTGTAGTGTGAGCTAGTGTAGGTGTAGGCTTGTGGTGTAGCTGTGTAGTGTAGCTGTGTGAGTGTAGCTGTTGTGCGTAGTAGCTGTGTTGTGTAGCTGTGTAGTGTAGCTTGTAGTGTAGCTTGAGTGTAGCTGTGTAGGTAGCTGTGTAGTGTAGTGTGTATGTAGCTGTGTAGTGTAGCTGTGTAGTGTAGCTGTGTAGTGTAGCTGTGTAGTGTAGCTGTGTAGTGTAGCTGTGTAGTGTAGCTGTGTGGTGTAGCTGTGTAGTGTAGCTGTGTAGTATAGCTGTGTGGTGTAGCTGTGTTGTGTAGCTGTGTAGTATAGCTATGTATTATAACGGTGTATTATAGCTGTGTATTATAGTTGTGTATTATAGCTGTGTAGTATAGCTGTGTAGTGTAGCTGTGTGGTATAGCTGTGTAGTGTAGCTGTGTAGTATAGCTGTGTAGTGTAGCTGTGTAGTATAGCTGTGTAGTGTAGCTGTGTGGTATAGCTGTGTAGTGTAGCTGTGTGGTATAGCTGTGTAGTGTAGCTGTGTGGTATAGCTGTGTAGTGTAGTGTGATAGCTGTGTAGTGTAGCTGTGTGTATAGCTATGTAGTTGTACGTGTAGTTATAGCTGTGTGTGTAGCTGTGTGGTGTAGCTGTGGTTAGGTGTAGGCTGTGTAGTATATGTATGTAGCTTGTATTATAGTGTATTATAACGGTGTATTATAGCTGTGTAGTGTAGCTGTGTAGTATAGCTATGTATTATAACGGTGTATTATAGCTGTGTAGTAAGCTGTGTAATTTAGCTGTGTATTATAGCTGTGTATTATAGCTGTAGTATAGCTGTGTAGTATAGCTGTGTAGTATAGCTGTGTAATAAGAAGGAAGAGAATATGGAGAGAAGAACACGGAGAGTTTCTCACACAGTCTCTCTGCTCCTACATTCATACATCACATCTTTAATTCATACAGCTTGCGCTCGTATACATACCTGCATACGTATACAACCATTTATAGGCATACACACTAGGCGGAGCCAGTAGCTAGAATCGACCCCTGCAACCAGAAATAGGTGAGTATACATACACAAACAAAGATTCTCTCTCTCTCTCTCTCTCTCTCTCTCTCTCTCTCTCTCTCTCTCTCTCTCTCTCTCTCTCTCTCTCTCTCTCTCTCTCTCGTGATCTACTGTTGCTGTAGCAGAAATACAGTCAGTTTAGCATTGACTGTAACTCATTAGTAAATACAGACGAACAGAAAATATATAAATGGTAAGAAAACGAGTGAGTGTATAAAGGCGAGGTGGCAGTAGTGGGGCTGAGGTGTGTACAGTGTTTACCATCATGCTGCTCTGATTTGCACTCTTTAAAGCCCCATTACTGCTCTGTGGATCGCCTTAGAGGCATGGCGGGGCACTTTAAAGGGGGAAGATACTTTGCTGAACAAGCGTTTGCTGTGGGAACGTTTCGCTCAGTGTAGAGCTTTTTTTAAATATAAAGAAATTCGAAAGATTGAAGCAGCAGGCACCAGCTGGGAATGGGCAGATAAATATGAGAGAGAGAGAGAGAGAGAGAGAGAGAGAGAGAGAAGCAGGTGTGAGGGAATACCAACAGAAAAAACAATTATCACCTGCTCTAACACTACAGCTGTCACCCACCTACATGGACGAAGAGTACTTGCACCACCAACTAATATACAACAGGATGGAGCAGTAGAGTACATACAAGAGGCGCCACCAGCAGTAGAGTACATACAAGAGGCGCCACCAGCAGTAGAGTACATACAAGAGGCGCCACCAGGAGTGGAAACTGAACCCACGGTTCTCACCCCCATACTGAATCAGCCAGCAAAGTCATCATACGTTCAGAGTAACCCACGTTCAGAGTAACCCACGTTCAGAGTAACCCACGTTCAGAGTAACCCACGTTCAGAGTAACCCACGTTCAGAGTAACCCACGTTCAGAGTAGCCCACGTTCAGAGTAACCCACGTGTATTAGTTTCTTTCCTGTTTAACAGTATTCAAGACCTAAAAACTAAATTTCCTCCTTACAGAAACAAAGTATAAGGTGTGTTGATGACGTGATTTGTACGACACGTAGAAGACAAAGTCACAATACCGTGACTGGAACAATACACAGGTAACCCACACATAGGAGAGAGAGAGAGAGAGAGAGAGAGAGAGAGAGAGAGAGAGGAGCTTACCACGACGTTTCGGTCCGATTTGGACCATTAAGTAGCGAAACGTCGTCATAAGTTTTATTCTCCCATGTCAAGAACATAAGAATGGAGGAACACTGCAGAAGGCGTACTGGCCCATACAAGGCCAGTACCCCTTACCCAAAACTACCCGAGAATTTACTCTCGTATCCACGACACCAATCAAACCCAGCCCGTCCCACTTCGGGTTATTTGTGTACTATACAACAGCACATAATAAACTGATTATCATTCATATTGAAATTTAAATTAACAATCGACTAGGACTCCTTTGCATCCACTACTACGATATTAACAACCATAAGACCTGCCCCCACCCAGTCGCTTGCTAAGTAACCTCACCATCTACGTAGACCCGGAGCGATACTTAATATACACTCGGAAACTATTGGAGGGCCAGGTGCCAAATTTACATCCTACCATAACTTACTAGAGTATCACCATATTGCGGCCAGCAGTAACAGCTTGGTTAATCAGACCCTGATCCACCACGACGCCTGGTCTCAGACCGAGCCGCGGGGGCGTTGACCCCCGAAGCCCTCTCCAGGTATACTCCAGGTATATTTCTGATATTAGAAATATTGTTGGAAGAAATATAGAAAACTTTAACAGGAAACCGGGATAACTATTTTTTTCAGAATTGAATTTACAGGATAAAAAGGTTACCCTCCCTAAGCACCTATTTGGCACTCTAACTATAAACGAGTGGAAGAAACACCCAGGTATTGTTACTGAAGTTTTAAAAATAGGTTCCACAGGTACATGAGTAGGTGTGTGGTTAGGTTTGTATTAGAACACCCTTCCCTGGTATGCAACCTACAGCACCGAGGTACCTGCTTCTAGGTGAACAGGGGCAATAGGTGTAAGGAAACATGGCCAATGTTACCACATATGAAGGTTAGACCTGATGCTGCAGCCAGCCACCTTTATGGAAGATATACTAAACACTTGTATCTGTGTTGCCTGTGTCCGGCCATAACACTGCTCCTGTGTCCGGCCATAACACTGCTCCTGTGTCCGGCCATAACACTGCTCCTGTGTCCGGCCATAACACTGCTCCTGTGTCCGGCCATAACACTGCTCCTGTGTCCGGCCATAACACTGCTCCTGTGTCCGCCATAACACTGCTCCTGTGTCCGGCCATAACACTGCTCCTGTGTCCGGGTGGCATCCTGGTCTTCCCAGTGTTTTCCCATTCAAGGGGGGAGGGGAGGGGCTTGATGTTAGTAAAGGGCTCTTGGTTCAAGGAATTAAAACTACCGTCTCCTTCCCTGCATCGTATCTGATTACTGCCAATTTCCTTAGGCTTTGTGCGAACCTGACGAGGTTTACCACTTTTCTATATTTTTTTTTAGTTTTAATGATAGCTTTATTTACTACAAGTACATGTACAAGGTATACAGGCCTAGCTGACATCAGTGATATACTACTTTGCTGGCTGGTTCAGTACAGGTGGTAAGAACCGTGGGTTCAGTTCCCACTGCTGGTGGCGCCTCTTGTATGTACTCTGCTGCCATAGTGAAGAGCTCTGTTCCACAAGGCACAGTACTCGCACCTATCCTGTTCCTCATTCTCATATCAGACATAGACACAGATGTAAACCATAGCACTGTATCATCCTTTGCAGATGATACTAGGATCTGCATGAGTGTGTCATCCATTGAGGACACGACAAATCTCCAATAAGATATAAACCAAGTTTTCCAATGGGCAAGAGAGAACAATATGATGTTCAATGAAGACAAATTCCAACTACTCCGTTATGGAAAACTGGAGGAAATAATAACTAGGACTGAGTATATTACAAACTCTAATCACACAATAGAGCGGAAAAGTAATGTGAAGGACCTGGGAGTGGTAATGTCCGAAGACCTCACCTTCAAGGACCACAACAATGCCACTATCACATCTGCGAGGAAACTGAGAGGATGGATAATGAGAACATTCAAGACAAGAGATGCCAAGCCAATGATGATCCTTTTTAAATCACTTGTTCTCTCTAGGCTGGAATACTGCTGTACATTAACATCCCCATTCAAGACAGGTGAAATTGCAGATCTAGAGAATGTACAGAGAACCTTTACTGCACGTATAAGTTCCATCAAACACCTTAACTACTGGGAACGCCTGGAAGCACTAAACTTATATTCACTGGAGCGCAGGCGAGAAAGATATATCATAATCTACACCTGGAAGATTCTGGAGGGACTGGTCCCTAATATGCACACAGAAATCACTCCATACGAAAGCAAAAGACTTGGCAGGCGATGCAACGTACCCCCAGTGAAAAGTAGGGGCGCCACTGGTACACTAAGAGAAAACACAATAAGTGTCCGGGGCTCAAGACTGTTCAACAGCCTCCCACCAGCCATAAGGGGCATTACCAGTAGACCTCTGGTTGCCTTCAAGAAGGAGCTGGACAGATACCTAAAGTCAGTGCTAGATCAGCCGGGCTGTGGTTCGTACGTTGGAATACGTGCAGCCAGCAGTAACAGCCTCGTTGATCAGGCCCTGATCCACCGGGAGGCCTGGTCATAGACCGGGCCGCGGGGACGTCGATCCCCGGAATGCCCTCCAGGAGACTCCAGGTATATATAAAGTCGCTTGTTATGCAGAGCATTTCGGGCAAATTTGGTCAGTTTTGTCCCAAGATGCCACCCACACCAGTCGACTAGCACCCAGGTACCTATTTACTGCTGGGTGAACAGGGACAACAGGTGTCTTATGGAAACACGTCCTAATGTTTTCCAGCCGTACCGGGGATCGACCCCCGGACCACAGTGTGTAAGCTGAGTGCGCTGGCGATCGGGCTACGGGACGCTTTTCGTCAGTGCTATTGTATGTATTTCTGTACACTTGTATGTATTATACACAAGAACATAAGAAAGAAGGAACACTGCAGCAGGCCTACTGGCCCATGCGAGGCAGCTCCAAGTCACCCATCGGCCCAAGGTTAGTCAGGGTATGTCACACCCACTTAAGGAAGGAGCACGGCATCAGACCCATCAACACAAGCTAGTCAGGTCCAACTCACACCCACCTACACCCACTCATGTACTATTTATCTAACCTATTTTCAAAATTACACAAAGTTTTAGCTTCTATTACGATCCTCTCTGATGAATAAGACACATGTGCAACACTTATGTATCTTTATTGCCCAAACTTTTCGCCTGCGTAGCAGACTTCCTCAGATGAATACAGGGAAATATAACACTGGAGACGGTGTATTATTACTTAATTGCCTGCAAATTTAATTGTTTGCTTCTTTGTATGCCTTGTTTTATGTTTATTTGCTTGTCTGTGCTTCTCTCCCTCTCCTTTATTATCTTCCGCTTGTCTGCCTCTCTTCGCCTGTCTGTCTGTCTATTAAAATCGAGTTTTTGCGTTTAACTCTGTTGACAGATGCTGCGGGTGCATGGTCGACGCTCTACTCTGGTTATTTATAGCAATTGTTCCCTGACCTTGCCAGAGCTGTCGTCTGGATGTTCTCTGGTATATCACGAAGATCAAACCCACAAGATGAAAATTAGACACATGTACAACATCTGGGTATCTTTATTGTAGACGTTTCGCCCACCAGTGGCTTTATCAATACAGATTCTAGGACATAACTTGAAGACAGTAGAACTATATACAAAAGATGAGGTAATCAATCTCTCAGCCTTGGAGTTGGTGTGAACAGCACCGTAGTTGAAGAGACTCTGGAGCATAGACAAGGAGGCTGGCGCTTATATAGGCTTAAATAGGTAGCAGACCATACCACGTGGGGTTCGAACCCGCGGTCAGAGAGTCTCAAAACTTCAGACCGTCGCGTAAGCCACTGGGCCAGCTAGCTTCAATAAGATTCATCCAACTTGGTATATTTCTACACCATAGGAAGGTTAGCATAGGCACCACTGTGTCCACAAATGCAAGTTTTTACAGACGAATCTCCCGCTAGCATGGCTGTGACGAACTCTAGCTCAAGTCCCCTTCAAAGCCGTCAACATGACTCACGAAATCGTAATGACAGTGGTGCCTATGCTAACCTTCTTATGGTGTAGAAATACACCTAGTTGGATGAATCTTATTAAGCTAGCTGGCCATAATTTTTAAAGGGGTGGACCGGTAAGCCAGCAGAAGGCCTCGGTCAGATGACCAAAAGCTCCAACAGCGGGTCATCATCTGACTAAGACCCGCGTCAGGAAACACTTGCTCTGTTTCATGACGAACCTTACGTAACCTGATCTAACCTAACCTAACCTAACCTAACCTAACCTAACCTAACCTAACCTAACCTAACCTAACCTAACCTAACCTAACCTAACCTAACCTAACCTACGGTGTTGAACACACCAACTCCAAGGCTGAGAGATTGATCACCTCATCTTTTGTATATAGTTCTACTGTCTTCAAGTTATGTCTTTGAATTTGTATTGATAAAGTCACTGGAGGGCGAAACGTCTACAATAAAGATACCCAGATGTTTCACATGTGTCTTAATTTTCATCTTGTGGGTATTGTAATTATATATAAACAAACCCAGCTTGTAAGGAAGATTTACTGGGATGTATTGATATAAAAGTGACACAAATGCACTAATGTAATTTTATTGTGCAACGTTTCCTCTTAAGTTGTACAGGAAGTTGCCACAGAAGTCAGCATTATAGTTCAGCCGTTACATAGCGAATTAAATGTAACGTTGATCACATCTTAAGTTTACGAATTTCATTTCCTTGTCATCTTGAACTTCGAACATTTCACACTTTCCCATGATTTTCCTTATTTTTACTTTTTTTAGTACAAAATATTTAATTACATGTTGTATATTAATCTTAACATCTATAAATTTAATATAATTTACTTTACATGTAGGTTATAGATAGTTGCCGTCTATGACTCACGTCAATATGTTTCATCAGGTTAAACATGATTGATTGGTAACAATCGACTACCGGGGCGATAACTCAGATCTTCATCCGTCCTTCTTGACTTTCTTGATTGTATGAAATGTCATTTTTTCCAAAATCCATTAATATATTATATATATATATATATATAACATATATATGCGTTATACTCTCATATATACAGTATATAGTTATATTAATATACAGTTATATATATACCGTTATACTCTTAAGTATACAGGTTAATAAAACCAGTATATGCCGTTAACTCTCAATAATAGTAATAAGCCGTTAATAAATACAATATATATGCCGTTAACTCTAATAACAGTCTAATAAAACACAGTATATATCCGTTATACTTTTAATACAGTCTAATTAAAACACTATTTTTATATATATACGTCTAATAAAAAGTATATATGCGTTATACTTTAATTAGGTATAAAACACAGTATATATGCCGTTATACTCTCAATATACAGGTTAATAAAACACAGTATATATGCCGTTATACTCTCAATATACAGGTTAATAAAACACAGTATATATGCCGTTATACTCTTAATATACAGGTTAATAAACACAGTATATATGCCGTTATACTCTCAATATACAGGTTAATAAAACACAGTATATATGCCGTTATACTCTCAATATACAGGTTAATAAACCAGTATATATGCCGTTATACTCTTAATATACAGGCTAATAAAACACAGTATATATGCCGTTATACTCTTAATATACACGTTAATAAAACACAGTATATATGCCGTTTACTCTAATATACAGGTAATAAAACCAGTATATATGCCGTTATACTCTAATATACAGGGCTAATAAAACAGTATTATGCCGTTATACGGTTTAATATACAGTTGTTATGCAAAACACGTATTGCCGTTATAGAACTGTTGTCGGACTACTGTAGTTATTTTATATTTTATACTATACTAGTATATATTACTGTATACTATTATCATATATACTAGTTAATTGTAATATATTACGTTGTATATGAGTTAACTTTTCGGCACTACTTGTTAGTTCAGGAGAGTTGATTTCGCATAAGTAACTTAGTCAATATTGTAGTTAACGTTCATCGTAGGATGATCAATGTAGTTGATGGATCGAAACTACGTAGTTATGTTGTCGCATCGTTTAACTTGTCCACTACTGACGACGTTTCGGAAATTATTACTGTTTCGCATATGTATTATTTGCGTACTACTGTATGACTGTTATCGGTAATAAACTCAGTATATATGGCACCTGTAGTTACTCTATATACAGGCTAATAAAACACAGTATATATGCCGTTATACGGTAGTTGACTGTTGTCGGCACTACTGTAGTTGACTGTTGTCGGCACTACTGTAGTTGCCTGTTGTCGGCACTACTGTAGTTAACTGTTGTCGGAACTACTGTAGTTGACTGTTGTCGGCACTGCTTTGTTGTCGGCACTACTGTAGTTGACTGTTGTCGGCACTGCTGTAGTTAACTGTTGTCGTAACTACTGTAGTTGACTAGTGCGTTTCGCACTCTGTAGTTACTGTTGTCAGGTCACTACTGTAGTTGACTGTTGTCGGCACTACTGTAGTTGACTGTTGTCGGCACTCGTAGTACTGTGTGGCACTACTTAGTTGACTGTTGTCGGCACTAGTAGTTGACTGTTTCGGACTCGTAGTTGACTGTTGTCGGCACTACTGTAGTTGACTGTTGTCGGCACTACTGTAGTTGACTGTTGTCGGAACTACTGTAGTTGACTGTTGTCGGCACTACTGTAGTTGACTGTTGTCGGTACTACTGTAGTTGACTGTTGTCGGTACTACTGTAGTTGACTGTTGTCTTCACTACTGTAGTTGACTTGTCGGCACTACGGTAGTTGACTGTTGTCGGTAATACGGTTGTTGACTGTTGTTGGCACTCCGGTAGTTTAGTGTTGTCGCCATTACTGTAGTTGACTGTTGTCGGCACTACTGTAGTTGACTGTTGTCGGCACTACTGTAGTTGACTGTTGTCGGCACTACTGTAGTTGACTGTTGTCGGCACTACTGTAGTTGACTTGTCGGCACTACGGTAGTTGACTGTTGTCGGTACTACGGTTGTTGACTGTTGTTGGCACTCCGGTAGTTTAGTGTTGTCGGCACTACTATAGCTGACTGTTGTCGGTACTACTGTAGTTGACTGTTGTCGGTACTACGGTTGTTAACTGCTGTCGGCACTACGATAGTTTAGTGTTGTCGGCACTACTGTAGTTGACTTGTCGGCACTACGGTAGTTGACTGTTGTCGGTACTACGGTAGTTGACTGTTGTCGGTACTAAGGTAGTTGACTCTTGTCGGTACTACGGTAATTGACTGTTGTCGGTACTATGGTAGTTGACTGTTGTCGGTACTACGGTAGTTGACTGTTGTCGGTACTACGGTTAACTGTTGTCGGCACTACGGTAGTTGACTGTTGTCGGTACTACGGTAGTTGACTGTTGTCGGTACTACGGTTAACTGTTGTCGGCACTACGGTAGTTTAGTGTTTTCGGCACTACGGTAGTTTAGTGTTTTCGGCACTACGGTAGTTGACTGTTGTCGGCACTACTGTAGTTGACTGTTGTCGGCACTACTGTAGTTGACTGCTGTCGGCACTACTGTAGTTGACTGTTGTCGGCACTACGGTAGTTGACTGTTGTCGGTACTACGGTAGTTGACTGTTGTCGGTACTACGGTAGTTGGTACTACTTGTGTTCGGTACTACGGTAATTGACTGTTGTCGGTACTATGGTAGTTGACTGTTGTCGGTACTACGGTAGTTAACTGTTGTCGGTACTACGGTTAACTGTTGTCGGCACTACGGTAGTTGACTGTTGTCGGTACTACGGTAGTTGACTGTTGTCGGTACTACTGTAGTTGACTGTTGTCGGTACTACGGTTAACTGTTGTCGGCACTACGGTAGTTTAGTGTTTTCGGCACTACGGTAGTTGACTGTTGTCGGCACTACTGTAGTTGACTGTTGTCGGCACTACTGCAGTTAACTGTTGTCGGCACTGCTGTAGTTGACTGTTGTCGGCATTACGGTAGTTGACTGTTGTCGGCATTACTGTAGTTGACTGCTGTCGGCACTACTGTAGTTGACTGTTGTCGGCACTACGGTAGTTGACTGTTGTCGGTACTACGGTAGTTGACTGTTGTCGGTACTGCGGTAGTTTAGTGTTGTCGGCACTGCGGTAGTTTAGTGTTGTCGGCACTGCGGTAGTTTAGTGTTGTTGGCACTACTGTAGCTGACTGTTGTCTGCACTACGGTAGTTGACTGTTGTCGGCACTACGGTAGTTGACTGTTGTCGGTACTGCGGTAGTTTAGTGTTGTCGGTACTACGGTAGTTTAGTGTTGTCGGTACTGCGGTAGTTTAGTGTAGTCAGCACTACGGTAGTTTAGTGTTGTCGGCACTACGGTAGTTTAGTGTTGTCGGCACTACGGTAGTTTAGTGTTGTCGGCACTACGGTAGTTTAGTGTTGTCAGCACTACGGTAGTTTAGTGTTGTCGGCACTACGGTAGTTTAGTGTTGTCAGCACTACGGTAGTTTAGTGTTGTCGGCATTACGGTAGTTTAGTGTTGTCGGCACTACGGTAGTTTAGTGTTGTCGGCACTACGGTAGTTTAGTGTTTTCGGCACTACGGTAGTTTAGTGTTGTCGGTACTACGGTAGTTTAGTGTTGTCGGTACTACGGTAGTTTAGTGTTGTCGGTACTACGGTAGTTTAGTGTTGTCGGTACTACGGTAGTTTAGTGTTGTCGGTACTACGGTAGTTTAGTGTTGTCGGTACTACGGTAGTTTAGTGTTGTCGGTACTGCGGTAGTTTAGTGTTGTCAGCACTACGGTAGTTTTGTGTTGTCGGTACTGCGGTAGTTTAGTGTTGTCGGTACTACGGTAGTTTAGTGTTGTCGGTACTACGGTAGTTTAGTGTTGTCGGTACTGCGGTAGTTTAGTGTTGTCGGTACTGCGGTAGTTTAGTGTTGTCGGTACTACGGTAGTTTAGTGTTGTCGGTACTGCGGTAGTTTAGTGTTGTCGGTACTACGGTAGTTTAGTGTTGTCGGTACTACGGTAGTTTAGTGTTGTCGGTACTGCGGTAGTTTAGTGTTGTCGGCACTACGGTAGTTTAGTGTTGTCGGCACTACGGTAGTTTAGTGTTGTCGGCACTACGGTAGTTTAGTGTTGTCGGCACTACGGTAGTTTAGTGTTGTCGGCACTACGGTAGTTTAGCTTGTCAGCACTACGGTAGTTTAGTGTTATCGGCACTACGGTAGTTTAGTTGTCGGCACTACGGTAGTTTAGTGTTGTCGGTACTACGGTAGTTTAGTGTTGTCGGTACTGCGGTAGTTTAGTGTTGTCGGCACTACGGTAGTTTAGTGTTGTCGGCACTACGGTAGTTTAGTGTTGTCGGCACTACGGTAGTTTAGTGTTGTCGGCACTACGGTAGTTTAGTGTTGTCGGCACTACGGTAGTTTAGCGTTGTCAGCACTACGGTAGTTTAGTGTTATCGGCACTACGGTAGTTTAGTGTTGTCGGCACTACGGTAGTTTAGTGTTGTCGGCACTACGGTAGTTTAGTGTTGTCGGCACTACGGTAGTTTAGTGTTGTCGGCACTACGGTAGTTTAGTATTGTCGGCACTACGGTAGTTTAGTGTTGTCGGCACTACGGTAGTTTAGTGTTGTCGGCACTACGGTAGTTTAGTGTTGTCGGCACTACGGTAGTTTAGTGTTGTCGGCACTACGGTAGTTTAGTGTTGTCGGCACTACGGTAGTTGGATCTAGTGCACAAGAAGCTCTTGTGGGAAGTGTTGCGCCTTATATGGGACCTTGTTGTCAAGTCTGAGATTACTGCCCAGATGAGTACACCTCTAATTATTGGGTTATTCTCTTCCCCCTCCCCCACGCGCCCACTTACTAGCCTTTACGAATCAACTAATCCACACACTTATACCCACCCATCCACCCACTTATACCCACCCATCCACACACGGCAAGAAGAAATATGTGGGTAAGTGTACCTTTACCTCTGCTGCTTCACCTAGCAGGGAAAATAGGTGCCTATGTGTTAGCAGGCAAACATTTTAGACAACTCCAGTCGTACCTACTGCAAGTAGTCAAGTGTTCTGTAACAGGTATCTGTGTAGGCAGTTAGGTTCACAAATCCACCTCATACTTCCGCTTTTCACTCCTTTTGTATACAATTTTGTTAAAAAAAAGGAGTCATCCACTTCCTGCCCAGCTCAGTAGCCCACCCACTCACCCACCTACTGTATTCATCATGCACCCTCTCAGCCACCCACTCAGTCATCCATACCCCCACCCCTCACCTACTCCAGGACTGTGTACTGCGTAGTGCTATTGGTACCTCCTTCCCTCCCCCAGGCCCTTCATAGTCCCTGCCCCCACCCAACCCCACCTCCCTGCTCATGGTCCCTTCAACACTCCTTTCCCCCTTCACCACCCCTTCCCCAGTCCCCGGCCCTTCACCCCCATTCCCCTCCCTCTCCATGCCCCTTCCCCATGCCTGACGTCAAGAGGGTGAATGACCCAGTCTAGACTGGGCCTAGTGACTCCTCCATCCCTCTCCTGCAACCTGGAAGATACTAGTGTGTGTGTACTCACCTAGTTGTGGTTGCAGGGCTCGATTCACAGCTCCTGGCCCCGCCTCTTCACTGGCCGCTACTGGGTCACTCTTCCCGCTCCATGAGCTTTATCATACCTCTTCTTAAAGCTATGTATGAATCCTGTCTCCACTACATTGCTTCCCAAACTATTCCACTTCCTAACCACTCTGTGACTGAAGAAATACTTCCTAACATCCCTGTGATTCATCTGAGTCTTCAACTTCCAACTGTGACCCCTTGTTGCTGTGTCCCATGTCTGGAACATTCTGTCTCTGCCCACCTTGTCGATTCCTCTCAGTATTTTACATGTCGTTATCATGTCCCCCTATCTCTCCTGTCTTCCAGTGTCGTCAGGTCGATTTCCCTTAACCTCTCCTCGTAGGACATACCCCTTAGCTCCGGGACTAGTCTTGTTGCAAACCTTTGCAATTTCTCTACTTTCCTTACGTGCTTGGCTAGGTGTGGGTTCCAAACTGGTGCTGCATACTCCAGTATGGGCCTAACGTACACAGTGTACAGGGTCCTGAACGATTCTTTATTAAGATGTCGGAATGCTAGGCGCCCGTATGCTGCAGCACTTATTTGGTTGATGTGCGCCTCAGGAGATGTGTCTGGTGTTATACTCACCCCAAGATCTTTTTCCTTGAGTGAGGTTTGTAGTCTCTGGCCCCCTAGACTGTACTCCGTCTGCGGTCTTCTTTGCCCTTCCCAAATCTTCATGACTTTGCACTTGGTGGGGTTGAACTCCAGGAGCCAATTGCTGGACCAGGCTTGCAGCCTGTCCAGATCCCTTTGTAGTTCTGCCTGGTCCTCGTCCGATTGAATTCTTCTCATCAACTTCACATCATCTGCAAACAGGGACACTTCGGAGAGAGTGTGTGTGTGTGTGCGTCTGTACTGTTGTCAAGAGTGCGTCATGTTGACTGGTCTCGGCGGGCACCAACAGTCAATTCGATCAAGTCATCAACCAGGAAGCCTGGTCTAAGACCGGGCCTCGGGGGCGGTGACCCCCGGAAGTGACTGCTGGTAAATCAAGAGGTATCCCCCTAAACCCTGTGCAGGGAGGTCGTTTAAACAAGAGCTACAAACCCACATGGACACAGAAACAAGCGTAATAGATTTTATATTTCGACTTCCACCGCAGGTCCTCTTCAGCCTACAAGTACCAGAGTTTTCCTTCTGTGGTTACTCGACCCGAGGCCAGACTTACCACTTGAGAAATTGTTAATTCTGCCTGGGGTGTTAATTCTGCTCGAGGTGTTAATTCTGCTCGAGGTGTTAATTCTGCTCGAGGTGTTAATTCTGCTCGAGGTGTTAATTCTGCTCGAGGTGTTAATTCTGCTCGAGGTGTTAATTCTGCTCGAGGTGTTAATTCTGATCGAAGTGTTGGACTACGTTTCGGTCGTGCCAGTGCAGTTATCAAGTCACTAACGGTGCAGGATGGACCGAAACGTCCTCCTTCATAGTTTCGTCTTAAGTGGGCGTCGTTTGTTAAGTGTTCCAGCCACTACTGTGGCACTTTTTATTCTCCTTTTGTTATGTCTACAACTGAGAACAAAAGACCTGTAGAACTTTTGTTCACAGTAGCGATATTTTGTTCATAGTAGCGATATTTTGTTCACAGTAGCGATATTTTGTTCACAGTAGCGATATTTTGTTCACAGTAGCGATATTTTGTTCACAGTGGCGATATTTTGTTCACAGTAGCATTATTTTGTTCACAGTAGCGATATTTTGTTCATAATAGCGATATTTTGTTCACAGTAGCGATATTTTGTTCATAGTAGCGATATTTTGGTCACAGTGGCGATATTTTGTTCACAGTAGCGATATTTTGTTCACAGTAGCGATATTCCAAAGAAATTCAGGTTTCGCGGATTATACGTGGGTGTCTATCACAGTTATAAGTGGGTGTCTATCACAGTTATAAGTGGGTGTCTATCACAGTTATAAGTGGGTGTCTATCACAGTTATAAGTGGGTGTCTATCACAGTTATACGTGGGTGTCTATCACAGTTATAAGTGGGTGTCTATCACAGTTATAAGTGGGTGTCTATCACAGTTATAAGTGGGTGTCTATCACAGTTATAAGTGGGTGTCTATCACAGTTATAAGTGGGTGTCTATCACAGTTACACGTGGGTGTCTATGACAGTTATAATTGGTGTCTATCACAGTTATACGTGGGTGTCTATCACAGTTATACGTGGGTGTCTATCACAGTTACACGTGGGTGTCTATGACAGTTATAATTGGGTGTCTATCACAGTTATAATTGGGTGTCTATCACAGTTATAAGTGGGTGTCTATCACAGTTACACGTGGGTGTCTATCACAGTTATAAGTGGGTGTCTATCACAGTTATAAGTGGGTGTCTATCACAGTTATAAGTGGGTGTCTATCACAGTTATAAGTGGGTGTCTATCACAGTTATAAGTGGGTGTCTATCACAGTTATAAGTGGGTGTCTATCACAGTTATAAGTGGGTGTCTATCACAGTTATAAGTGGGTGTCTATTACAGTTACACGTGGGTGTCTATCACAGTTACACGTGGGTGTCTATCACAGTTATAAGTGGGTGTCTATCACAGTTATAATTGGGTGTCTGTCACAGTTATAAGTGGGTGTCTATCACAGTTATAAGTGGTTGTCTATCACAGTTATAAGTGGGTGTCTATCACAGTTATAAGTGGGTGTCTATCACAGTTATAAGTGGGTGTCTATCACAGTTACAGTGTGTGTTATCACAGTTATAAGTGGGTGTCTATCACAGTTACACGTGAGTGTCTATCACAGTTATAAGTGGGTGTCTATCACAGTTATAAATGGGTGTCTATCAGTTATAAGTGGGTGTCTATCAGTTATAAGTGGGTGTCTATCACAGTTATAAGTGGGTGTCTATCACAGTTATAAGTGGGTGTCTATCACAGTTATAAGTGGGTGTCTATCACAGTTATA
Organism: Cherax destructor; assembly: GCA_009830355.1. Classification (NCBI taxonomy): domain Eukaryota; kingdom Metazoa; phylum Arthropoda; class Malacostraca; order Decapoda; family Parastacidae; genus Cherax; species Cherax destructor. Next base: position 40,891 of record WNWK01007141.1, on the reverse strand, counting down.
AGTGGGTGTCTATCACAGTTACACGTGGGTGTCTATCACAGTTACACGTGGGTATCTATCACAGTTATAATTGGGTGTCTATCACAGTTATAATTGGGTGTCTGTCACAGTTATAAGTGGGTGTCTATATCAATTATACGTGGGTGTCTATCACAGTTATAAGTGGGTGTCTATCACAGTTACAGTGGGTGTCTATGACAGTTATAATTGGGTGTCTATCACAGTTATAAGTGGGTGTCTATCACAGTTATAAGTGGGTGTCTATGACAGTTATAATTGGGTGTCTATCACAGTTATAAGTGGGTGTCTATCACAGTTATAAGTGGGTGTCTATCACAGTTATAAGTGGGTGTCTATTACAGTTACACGTGGGTGTCTATCACAGTTACACGTGGGTGTCTATCACAGTTATAAGTGGGTGTCTATCACAGTTATAATTGGGTGTCTGTCACAGTTATAAGTGGGTGTCTATCACAGTTATAAGTGGTTGTCTATCACAGTTATAAGTGGGTGTCTATCACAGTTATAAGTGGGTGTCTATCACAGTTATAAGTGGGTGTCTATCACAGTTACACGTGTGTGTGTATCACAGTTATAAGTGGGTGTCTATCACAGTTACACGTGAGTGTCTATCACAGTTATAAGTGGGTGTCTATCACAGTTATAAATGGGTGTCTATCAGTTATAAGTGGGTGTCTATCAGTTATAAGTGGGTGTCTATCACAGTTATAAGTGGGTGTCTATCACAGTTATAAGTGGGTGTCTATCACAGTTATAAGTGGGTGTCTATCACAGTTATAAGTGGGTGTCTATCACAGTTACACGTGGGTGTCTATCACAGTTACACGTGGGTATCTATCACAGTTATAATTGGGTGTCTATCACAGTTATAATTGGGTGTCTGTCACAGTTATAAGTGGGTGTCTATATCAATTATACGTGGGTGTCTATCACAGTTATAAGTGGGTGTCTATCACAGTTACACGTGGGTGTCTATGACAGTTATAATTGGGTGTCTATCACAGTTATAAGTGGGTGTCTATCACAGTTATAAGTGGGTGTCTATGACAGTTATAATTGGGTGTCTATCACAGTTATAAGTGGGTGTCTATCACAGTTATAAGTGGGTGTCTATCACAGTTATAAGTGGGTGTCTATCACAGTTATAAGTGGGTGTCTATCACAGTTACACGTGGGTATCTATCACAGTTATAATTGGGTGTCTATCACAGTTATAATTGGGTGTCTGTCACAGTTATAAGTGGGTGTCTATATCAATTATACGTGGGTGTCTATCACAGTTATAAGTGGGTGTCTATCACAGTTACACGTGGGTGTCTATGACAGTTATAATTGGGTGTCTATCACAGTTATAAGTGGGTGTCTATCACAGTTATAAGTGGGTGTCTATCACAGTTATAAGTGGGTGTCTATCACAGTTATACCTGGGTGTCTATCACAGTGCGTTGTATTAAAGAGCGTTGGGTGCGTCAGTAATACTATTAGGTGTCAGCCCAGAGTAAAGAAATGCCAAGAAATGTCAGCAGCGTTGAAAAGTATAAATTGATGGCTATTGCAGCAGAGTTTTTACAAGCAGTGTTGGGGTATATCTCTTAATTATATGCCAGTCCTGGGCTGAGAAGAAACGCAAAGTGTGAGAGTCGAGTCGTTTGCATAGTCTACATTGTTTGCGAAAAGGGTTATTGTTGTCACCGTATTCTACCGTATACCATTATGGGCAAAACACTTGAGCTAATCCCAGTTTTTATTTTAATCTCTCAAGCAAGAAGACTTTCTTGAGATTGGTGACTCCGGTAAATTTTGTGATTATCTCATAATATGTCTTTGTCTCCGGCTTAATGTAGTTTGGGTTTTTACTTTTCAGCATTTGCTACCAACTTCTTGTACCATCCAGCTGTGGTGTTACCCTGCGACTCTCGTCAGTGCTACAACAGCTGTTGTTCTGTAAGGCCATTCCTGCAAGCGTGCACCATGTGTGAATGTGGTATCATCATGATTACTGCTGAAATTCATGATGGATGTTACACCTAGGAAGAGTACAAGTAATATAGATCTTAGAAAACATCCTGATTTGAGTATTAGACAGATCGCCGTAAATTTGAGCCTAGCAAAGTCAACTGATGGTCGGATTCTGAAGATAATGACACTGGTGATTGTGGAGCGCTGGGTCGAGGAAGATGTGGAAGAAAAAGCAAGACAACACCACACGATAAGTTTATCATAAGAAATAGTGTGAAGGATCCCAAGAAAAGAGCAAAGATCTACAGAAAGATTTGGCCTCAACTGGCGTAAATGTTAATTCTTCAACTGTTGGATGCAGACTCCTTGAAGTTGGCACAACTGCCAGAAAACTGGTAAGGAAACAATTATTGACTGCTATGAATTATTGCTAATGTGAAGAAAAACCCCGGCTGCGGTGGGCACTCGATAAGGGATGGATGCCAGATGAATGGAGAAAAGTTATATTTTCAGTTATGGCGCATTTTAAAGTATATAGGTGCAGATCAGTGGTAGTGAGACGGAGCAAAGGCGAACCTCATCGGACTGGACACATTCAACAAGCACCAAAACATCCAACTAAAATGTTTTGGGGTAGTTTTACTGCCCTGGACGGCCTGTTATTGTTGAGGGAACGATGAACACTGACAAATACAAGGCAATCCTGGCAACTCATTTGCTTCCCATTGTGGATAGAGACTTTCCTGATGGAGAAGGCATTTCCAGCAGGATCTTGCTCCATGCCACACTTCCAGAAAAATGCTGACATTCTTCGAGGAGAGTGGGCCAAGCGCTCTAAATTGGCCTGGATAACCAAACGCAGGATCGTGAAGCAGGATTGTTCAACTGTGGAGAAGCTAACTGCTGCTGTTATTATGACCTGCTGCCACCACGAAGAACTTACCAAAATGTATTCAAACATTGGTCACTTCTATGTGGGAACGTGTAGCAAAGGTTAGTCATATCTTGTATGAACGATCTGTCAAGTCATTATTATGCATTTTTCAAATAAACATTAATTTTCCCAATAACTGTCTTATTTCATCGCTGTCCCAGTTAATATGCATACAACTGTGGTTTCATAATCCAGAAAATTCAGGCAGTTTATGGATACTGTTGAGTAAAATGTTGACATATTGCATCCTAGTGAGTAATCAAGGGGTGTTACTGTTGCGGCAAGCAAGCAACAACAACAACAAGCATATCTGTGTTGTTATACACGTGTGGACAATCCCTGGCCGTCTCAAGTACTTATATTTTATTACAACCACTACAAGGGATGGTGTAGATGACTGCATTCTCCTCTGGGTTGGTGTTAACTCTCTTCACGGTGGAGGTAATGTAACTGGCGGTATTTACCGTATTTCGCGGCTTATAAGACTTGTTTTAGTTTCATTGGCTCGGCATCGGATGTAACTGAGAGCTACAGCCCACCCCGCACCCCAAACTTATAGCTCCCGTCACTGACCTTCAGTTTATAGGACGCAGGGTGTTTTTTGGAGACATTTTATGGAAAAAACATGCGTCTAATAAGCCGCAAAATACGGTAAATAACCCAGAAGCCTGTCGGCTGTACATCTCCAGTCAGGACGTGGCTGACGAATAGGGAGTTGAACGTTTATATGAATAGTGTGAAGCCAATATCAGTAATAATTGGCATACCACAAGGGTCAGTTTTGGTATCGGCTCTGATCACCACGACTAACACTTATCAAAGAGCAATCAGAAACATTCTTAATTTCAGAACCAATGATCAAACGTTTTCTCACTGGATTTGACGCTGCTACTACCTAAAGCTGTGTGAAGGAGCACTGCAGTAAGTCTACTGGCCCAGCTTAATTTTAAAGCTGTAGTGATTCCACTTGGCTAAGACACGTTACAGTGAGGTCACAGCCCAGCTATATCTCGCCCCTTTCTTCTGTATTGACTGATAAAAGTCTGGTGGTCGAAACGTCTTCACAGTAAAATGCCATAACTCACTTACATTGTGTTTTATTCACATTGAGAAGGACCTGCTTAGCAACAGGACTCCTCTTAGCACATGTCTTCTCTCTCTTTATCTATCTATATATATATATATATATATATCTATATATCTATCTATCTATTTATCTATCTATCCCTCCCTCAATCCCTCTCCCGTCTCTGATCTGAGGTTTGAGATAGTACTATTATTATTGTTATTCCTGTAAGAGTCATACAAAGCCTGGAGGGAATGGGAAGTAATGAGGTTTGATTCAAGGAGTGGATAGCTCTAATTCCCTGAATCAAGAGCCTTCACCAGCAACAAGACACACACTGCCAACTCCTTGATGCTAGGTTTATCTAGTAGCTGCGAAGACACATTCGAGCGTTCCAGTTTGTTCTCTAGGTCACTCTGACCTGGCATCTCAACCCTGCCCGCTGCTTTCATATTTGCTTTGCCAGGTACACTGCCTTCTTTGCCAGGTACACTGCCTTCTTTGCCAGGTACACTGCCTTCTTTGCCAGGTACACTGCTATTACAACCTCAGGTTCTAAGGCCTGTTATCCTGGGTGTAAAAGGGAGCTTGGAGCAAAGAAACACAGTAGAAAATACTTTGAATTGTATTTCCTTCACCAAGCAATTATGATTATATGACTTTTGTATTTTCCTTCACCAAGTATATTATAAGGCTTTGTAAAAGTATGTATGTACACTATATACAGAGAGATTGGTATTAGTGCACGCCACGGTTGTCAAGGCAAAACAGCAGCCAATAGACAGAGACAACCGTACAACAACCAGCTCAATGCAGGAATGACAATGACAAATTTGCGAGTGGTATCCACATCACCTTTGCCATTGTCAGATCCGCATTATCATTGGCTGAACCGAGTCGTTGATTTGATGATGGGGCCCCATCACCAAACCCTTAACGATGGTTCGCTGGTTGGAGGGGCAGTCTATATGGGTGTGTTAACATGCTTCGAATAAAGGGTACGTACTCTTTGCATGCAACAACTGCCTTCTTTGCCAGGTACACTGCCTTCTTTGTCAGGTACACTGCCTTCTTTGCCAGGTACACTGCCTTTGCCAGGTACACTGACTTCTTTGCCTTCTTCACCTTTTGCTAGCTTCCTTGCTTGCTTGTTCCTTGTTTTTGTTTTGTTTCATGTTTTGGTTAGCATTGTTGGCTAACCAAACCACGGAACGGGTGGATTTTCAACCCAGGGAGAGTGAGTTCTAAATCCAGCTGGCCCAGTGGCTTACACACTGGCTTGGACTTTTACGATTCACTCGCCATGGGTTGAAGCCCCACCCGTTCCGTAGTTTGTTTACAAACTCGTTATTACGATTTAGCGAGTCGTTGTTTGCTCCTCTGAAGTTTGCTTAAATCTTTTGTTAGGTAACTACTTTTCTAGTCTTTTAAGTATCTAGTTTGCTTTACTAGTCTGTTTGGTACATATTTGCTAGTCTTTTGCTAGGTAAATAATTTCCTTTCTAGTCTTTTGTTAAGTACCTAGTTTCCTTTGCTAATTCTTATGTTAGGTACCTAGTTAGCCTTTTGCTAGGTGCCTAGCTTGTTCTTGTAGTCATTTGTTAGGTACCTCGGTTGCTTCGTTAGCCTTTTACTGTTTCTTATTTGCTGTTTGTGTGATAGTATTGTTTGTTGTTTGTGTGATAGTATTGTTTGCTGTTTGTGATAGTATTGTTTGTGTGATAGTATTGTTTGATATTTGTGTGATAGTGTTGTTTGATGTTTGTGTGATAGTATTGTTTGTTGTTTGTGTGATAGTATTGTTTGCTGTTTGTGATAGTATTGTTTGTGTGATAGTATTGTTTGATGTTTGTGTGATCACTTTTTGATATACCCCGTGTTCATATCAACCTATGTAAAAATTCTATGCACATAAAGGGCCCCAGAATCTGGAATTCATTACCAGTAAATATTAAGATAATCTTGTCTGAAAATCAATTTAAGACTCAACTCAAAAACCACCTACTCACCCAAAACTAAATGATCATACTATAAACTACTTTGAAAAATATTATTACTTTCCTATATGATAATCTCAATTTTTAATAATATGTTACTAATATGTTACCCCCTACTCACCCAAAACTAAATACTCATATTATAAGTTAATGTCAAAAATGCTCAATGTTATTTTCCTTAAGATAATCTCAATTCCATATTACCATTACTGTAACAATCTAATATCATCATATAATAATTTAAACAGTAAAATTTCATCATATTGTAATTTTGAAAACAATTTTTAACTAGAATAAACTCAATAAATTTCTCTAATATTAAGTACATAGTCTTTAAGTTACTAGATTAAGCTGCCCCTAATGCCATGGCATGTCAGTGGCTCTCCTTGCACTCAATTTACATTGTAACTACCAATACCTATGTAATCTGTAATGAAATAAAATTTACTTTACTTTACTATTGTTTGATGTTTGTGTGATAGTATTGTTTGTTGTTTGATAGTATTTGTTGTTTGTGGGATAGTATTGTTTGTTTGTGTGATAGTATTGTTGTTTGTTTGATAGTATTGTTTTATGTTTGTGTGATAGTATTGTTTGTTTGATAATATTGTTTGTGTGATATTTGTTGTTTGTTTGATAGTATTGTTTGTTGTTTGTGTGATAGTATTGTTTGTTTGTGTGATAGTATTGTTGTTTGTGTGATAATATTGTTTGTTGTTTGTGTGATAGTATTGTTTGTTTGATAGCATTGTTTGCTGTTTGTGTGATAGTATTGTTTGTTGTTTGTGTGATAGTATTGTTGTTTGTGTGATAATATTGTTTGTTGTTTGTGTGATAGTATTGTTGTTTGTGTGATAATATTGTTTGTTGTTTGTGTGATAGTATTGTTTGTGTGATAGTATTGTTTGTTTGATAGTATTGTTTGCTGTTTGTGTGATAGTATTGTTTGTTGTTTGTGTGATAGTATTGTTTGTTTGTGTGATAGTATTTTGTTTGTGTGATAGTATTGTTTGTTGTTTGTGTGATAGTGTTGTTTGTGTGAAAGTATTGTTTGCTGTTTGTGTGAAAGTATTGTTTGCTGTTTGTGTGATAGTATTGTTTATTTGTGTGATAGTATTGTTTCCTGTTTGTGTGATAGTATTGTTTGTTGTTTGTGTGATAGTATTGTTTGTGTGATAGTATTGTTGTTTGTGTGATAGTATTGTTGTTTGTGTGATAGTATTGTTTGCTGTTTGTGTGATAGCATTGTTTGATAGTATTGTTTGTTGTTTGTGATAGTATTGTTTGATGTTTGATAGTATTGTTTGTGTGATAGTATTGTTTGCTGTTTGTGTGATAGTATTGTTTGATGTTTGTTTCATAGTATTGTTTGTTGTTTGTGATAGTATTGTTTGATGTTTGATAGTATTGTTTGTGTGATAGTATTGTTTGATTTTTGTGTGATAGTGTTGTTTGTGTGATGGTATTGTTTGTTGTTTGTGTGATAGTATTGTTTGATGTTTGTGTGATAGTATTGTTTGATGTTTGTGTGATAGTATTGTTTGTTGTTTGTGTGATAGTACTGTTTGTTGTTTGTGTGATAGTATTGTTTGTTGTTTGTGTGATAGTATTGTTTGTTGTTTGTGTGATAGTATTGTTTGTTGTTTGTGTGATAGTATTGTTTGTTGTTTGTGTGATAGTATTGTTTGTTGTTTTAGTATTGTTTGCTATGTTAATATTTCCTTAAATTTCTTCGTTTTTCTACTTTGTCTTTTGTTTCTCGTTTATTTTTAGTGCTCATTTCTCTCGTCTTCTAATATGCTTTGTAGTGTTTGTTTTGGTTCTTGTTTGCATTGATATATGAGGCCAGGTCAAGGACCTGACCCCGATGGGCGTTCCCTGGGGTGGTGTTGCCCTCGACAGAGTTTGAAATGCTTTGTAAATACTGGTTGTCTGTTTAAAGTAGTGTAGCCAAGGTTTGATTGCTTTGATATACTTGTGTGCAGTTTGATAGCTTTTTTGTCGGCCTTATTGTTTATGCTGCTTTATAGCTTCTATGATCTGACTTTATAAGATTTCGTGCTTCCGTGTGTTTTTTATGCTTTTTTATTTAATGGAGCTGTAAAGAGCGTGATTGTTTTTGTCTGGTGTTTAGATGTGTCATAGTACTGTGTTGATGTGTTTAGGGCCCCAGGGTTGATCTGCTTATAGCGGCCTCCAGGGTTGATGCTGCTTTATAGCGGCCTCCAGGGTTGATGCTGCTTTATAGCGGCCTCAGGGTTGATGCTGCTTTATGGGCCTCAGGGTTGATGCTGCTTTATAGGGCCTAGGGTTGTGTCTTTATAGCGGCCTACGGTTGATCTGCTTTATAGCGGCCTCAGGGTTGATGCTGCTTTATAGCGGCCTCCAGGGTTGATGCTGCTTTATAGCGGCCCTAGGGTTGATGCTGCTTTATAGCGGCCCAGGTTGATTGCTTTATAGCGGCCTCCAGGTTGATGCTGCTTTATAGCGGCCTCAGGGTTGATGCTGCTTTATAGCGGCTCCAGGGTTGATGCTGCTTTATAGCGGCCTCCAGGGTTGATGCTGCTTTATAGCGGCCCCAGGGTTGATGCTGCTTTATAGCGCCTCGGTTGATGCTGCTTTATAGCGGCCTCCAGGGTTGATGCTGCTTTATAGCGGCCTCTAGGGTTGATGCTGCTTTATAGCGGCCACCAGGGTTGATGCTGCTTTATAGCGGCCTCAGGGTTGATGCTGCTTTATAGCGGCCTCAGGGTTGATGCTGCTTTATAGCGGCTCCAGGTTGATGCTGCTTTATAGCGGCCTCCAGGGTTGATGCTGCTTTATAGCGGCCTCCAGGGTTGATGCTGCTTTATAGCGGCCTCCAGGGTTGATGCTGCTTTATAGCGGCCTAGGTTGTCTGCTTTATAGCGGCTCAGGGTTGATGCTGCTTTATAGCGGCCTCCAGGGTTGATGCTGCTTTATAGCGGCCTCCAGGGTTGATGCTGCTTTATAGCGGCCTCCAGGGTTGATGCTGCTTTATAGCGCCTCCAGGGTTGATGCTGCTTTATAGCGCCTCCAGGGTTGATCTGCTTTATAGCGGCTCCAGGGTTGATCTGCTTTATAGCGGCCTCCAGGGTTGATACTGCTTTATAGCGGCCTCCAGGGTTGATGCTGCTTTATAGCGGCCTCCAGGGTTGATGCGCTTATGCGGCCTCCAGGGTTGATGCTGCTTTATAGCGGCCTCCAGGGTTGATGCTGCTTTATAGCGGCCTCCAGGGTTGATGCTGCTTTATAGCGGCCTCCAGGGTTGATGCTGCTTTATAGCGGCCTCCAGGTTGATGCTGCTTTATAGCGGCCCCAGGGTTGATCTGCTTTATAGCGGCCTCCAGGGTTGATGCTGCTTTATAGCGGCCTCCAGGTTGATGCTGCTTTATAGCGGCCCAGGGTTGATGCTGTATAGCGGCCTCCAGGGTTGATGCTGCTTTATAGCGGCCTCCAGGGTTGATGCTGCTTTATAGGGCCTCCAGGGTTGATCTGCTTATAGCGGCCTCCAGGGTTGATGCTGCTTTATAGCGGCCCCAGGGTTGATCTGCTTTATAGCGGCCTCCAGGGTTGATGCTGCTTTATAGCGGCCTCCAGGGTTGATGCTGCTTTATAGCGGCCTCAGGGTTGATGCTGCTTTATAGCGGCCTCCAGGGTTGATGCTGCTTTATAGCGGCCTCCAGGGTTGATGCTGCTTTATAGCGGCCTCCAGGGTTGATACTGCTTATAGCGGCCTCCAGGGTTGATCTGCTTTATAGCGGCCTCCAGGGTTGATACTGCTTTATAGCGGCCTCCAGGGTTGATCTGCTTTATAGCGGCCTCCGGGTTGATGCTGCTTTATAGCGGCCTCCAGGTTGATGCTGCTTTATAGCGGCCTCCAGGGTTGATGCTGCTTTATACGGCCTCCAGGGTTGATGCTTTTATAGCGGCCTCCAGGGTTGATCTGCTTTATAGCGGCCTCAGGGTTGATGCTGCTTATAGCGGCCTCCGGTTGATGTGTTTATAGCGGCCTAGGTTGATGCTGTTTTGCGCACCAGGGTTGATGCTGCTTTATAGGGCCTCAGGGTTGATGCTGCTTTATAGCGGCTCAGGTTGATGCTGTTATAGCGGCCTCCAGGGTTGATCTGCTTTATAGCGGCCTCCAGGGTTGATCTGCTTTATAGCGGCCTCAGGGTTGTCTGCTTATAGCGGCCCCAGGTTGATCTGCTTTATAGCGGCTCGGTTGATGCTGCTTTATAGCGGCCTCCAGGGTTGATGCTGCTTATAGCGGCCTCCAGGGTTGATGCTGCTTTTAGCGGCCCAGGTTGATGCTTTATACGGCTCCAGGGTTGATCTGTTTATAGCGGCCTCCAGGTTGATCTGCTTTATAGCGCTCAGGGTTGATCTGTTTATAGCGGCCTCAGGGTTGATGCTGTTTTGCGGCCTCCAGGGTTGATCTGCTTTATAGCGGCCTCCAGGTTGATGCTGCTTTATAGCGGCCCCAGGGTTGATGCTGCTTTATAGCGGCCCAGGTTGATGCTGCTTTATAGGGCCACCAGGGTTGATGCTGCTTATGCGGCCTCCAGGGTTGATACTGCTTTATAGCGGCCTCCAGGGTTGATGCTGCTTTATAGCGGCCCTCCAGGGCTGATGCTGCTTTATAGCGGCCTCCAGGGTTGATGCTGCTTTGTAGCGGCCACCAGGGTTGATGCTGCTTTATAGCGGCCTCCAGGGTTGATGCTGCTTTATAGCGGCCTCCAGGGTTGATGCTGATTTATAGCGGCCTCCAGGGTTGATACTGCTTTATAGCGGCCTCCAGGGTTGATGCTGCTTTATAGCGGCCTCCAGGGTTGATACTGCTTTATAGCGGCCTCCAGGGTTGATGCTGCTTTATAGCGGCCTCCTGGGTTGATGCTGCTTTATAGCGGCCTCCAGGGTTGATGCTGCTTTATAGCGGCCTCCAGGGTTGATGCTGCTTTGTAGCGGCCACCAGGGTTGATGCTGCTTTATAGCGGCCTCCAGGGTTGATGCTGCTTTATAGCGGCCTCCAGGGTTGATGCTGCTTTATAGCGGCCTCCAGGGTTGATACTGCTTTATAGCGGCCTCCAGGGTTGATGCTGCTTTATAGCGGCCTCCAGGGTTGATGCTGCTTTATAGCGGCCTCCAGGGTTGATGCTGCTTTATAGCGGCCACCAGGGTTGATGCTGCTTTATAGCGGCCACCAGGGTTGATGCTGCTTTATAGCGGCCACCAGGGTTGATGCTGCTTTATAGCGGCCTCCAGGGTTGATGCTGCTTTATAGCGGCCTCCAGGGTTGATGCTGCTTTATAGCGGCCTCCAGGGTTGATGCTGCTTTATAGCGGCCTCCAGGGTGGATGCTGCTTTATAGCGGCCTCCAGGGTTGATGCTGCTTTATAGCGGCCACCAGGGTTGATGCTGCTTTATAGCGGCCTCCAGGGTTGATGCTGCTTTATAGCGGCCTCCAGGGTTGATGCTGCTTTATAGTGGCCTCCAGGGTTGATGCTGCTTTATAGCGGCCACCAGGGTTGATGCTGCTTTATAACGGCCACCAGGGTTGATGCTGCTTTATAGCGGCCTCCAGGGTTGATGCTGCTTTGTTGTTGCCTTTATGAATTAGTGAGAGCTGTGGGATCGTTTATTATTCTATGCTAAAGAAAGATCAAGTATCACTATATGTTTACGTTAGCTTGGTGGAGTAATGTTGAGGCTTGTGCTCTCAAATTGCTGATTAACATCCTCGTGTAGACACGTCTTAAATATATTAATGTCTTAAAATGGATGACTGTGGTGGTATACTGTTAAGTCAGGTTATATATACTAATTATAAGTAAACACTGTGCTAACAACTGTGGCCCAACACGTTATAAGTAGATCTCATTAATATTAGATGAAGGAAAATAACTGGACATCTTCCTGCTGTGAGTGCTAAGTCAACACACCATGTAGGTCTGCACACCATGTAGGTCTGCACACCATGTAGGTCTGCACACCATGTAGGTCTGCACACCATGTAGGTCTGCACACCATGTAGGTCTGCACACCATGTAGGTCTGCACACCATGTAGGTCTGCACACCATGTAGGTCTGCACACCATGTAGGCCTGCACACCATGTAGGTCTGCACACCATGTAGGTCTGCACACCATGTAGGTCTGCACACCATGTAGGTCTGCACACCATGTAGGCCTGCACACCATGTAGGTCTGCACACCATGTTGGTCTGCACACCATGTAGGTCTGCACACCATGTAGGTCTGCACACCATGTTGGTCTGCACACCATGTTGGTCTGCACACCATGTTGGTCTGCACACCATGTAGGTCTGCACACCATGTAGGTCTGCACATTATGTAGGTCTGCACACCATGTAGGCCTGCACACCATGTAGGTCTGCACACCATGTAGGTCTGCACACCATGTAGGTCTGCACACCATGTAGGCCTGCACACCATGTAGGTCTGCACACCATGTAGGTCTGCACACCATGTAGGTCTGCGCACCATGTAGGCCTGCACACCATGTAGGTCTGCACACCATGTAGGTCTGCACACCATGTAGGTCTGCACACCATGTAGGTCTGCACACCATGTAGGCCTGCACACCATGTAGGTCTGCACACCATGTAGGTCTGCACACCATGTAGGTCTGCGCACCATGTAGGCCTGCACACCATGTAGGCCTGCACACCATATAGGTCTGCACACCATGTAGGTCTGCACACCATGTAGGTCTGCACACCATGTAGGCCTGCACACCATGTAGGTCTGCACACCATGTAGGTCTGCACACCATGTAGGCCTGCACACCATGTAGGTCTGCACACCATGTAGGTCTGCACACCATGACCACGAAGACACTGGGTTCCAAATAAACTAGCGCCAAACCCATGCGGGTTTGGCATGGGTAGGACAGTGAACGGGTCGTCATCTGAGACCCGCGTCACGAGTCACTACCTGCTTTCCTGATCAACAAAACTCCATACATCTTTTTTTTCGAATAAACACATTGCTGAATGTTTATCTTGGTCGTTGTAACATCAATAACAACAACACCAGCAATAACAGTAGTAACAGTAACAACAGCAACAGTAGTAACAGTAACAACAGCAACAGTAGTAACAGTAACAACAGCAACAGTAGTAACAGTAACAACAGCAACAGTAGTAACAGTAACAGCAGTAGTACGAGTAACAACAGTAGTAGCAACAGCAGTAGTAACAGTAACAACAGCAACAGTAGTAACAGTAACAGCAGTAGTACGAGTAATAACAGTAGTAGCAACAGCAGTAGTAACAGTAACAACAGCAACAGTAGTAACAGTAACAGCAGTAGTACGAGTAATAACAGTAGTAGCAACAGCAGTAGTAACAGTAACAACAGCAGCAGTAGTAACAGTAACAACAGCAGCAGTAGTAACAGTAACAACAGCAACAGTAGTAACAGTAACAACAGCAGCAGTAGTAACAGTAACAACAGCAACAGTAGTAACAGTAACAATAGCAACAGTAGTAACAGTAACAACAGCAGCAGTAGTAACAGTAACAGCAGCAGTAGTAACAGTAACAACAGCAACAGTAGTAACAGTAACAACAGCAGCAGTAGTAACAGTAACAACAGCAACAGTAGTAACAGTAACAACAGCAACAGTAGTAACAGTAACAACAGCAACAGTAGTAACAGTAACAACAGCAACAGTAGTAACAGTAACAACAGCAGCAGTAGTAACAGTAACAATAGCAACAGTAGTAACAGTAACAACAGCAGCAGTAGTAACAGTAACAATAGCAACAGTAGTAACAGTAACAACAGCAACAGTAGTAACAGTAACAATAGCAACAGTAGTAACAGTAACAACAGCAACAGTAGTAACAGTAACAGCAGTAGTACGAGTAACAACAGTAGTAGCAACAGCAGTAGTAACAGTAACAGCAGCAGCAGTAGTAACAGTAACAACAGCAACAGCAGTAGTAACAGTAACAACAACAACAGTAGTAACAGCAGCAGTAGTAACAACAGCAGTAGTAACAGCAGCAGCAGTAGTAACAGCAGCAGCAGTAGTAACAGCAGCAGCAGTAGTAACAGCAGCAGCAGTAGTAGCAGCTGCAGCAGTAGTAGCAGCAGCAGCAGCAGTAGTAACAGTAACAATAGTAGTAACAGTAACAGCAGCAGTAATAACAGCAGCAGTAGTAACAGCAGCAGTAGTAACAGCAGCAGTAGTAACAACAGCAGTAGTAACAGCAGCAGTAGTAACAACAGCAGTAGTAACAACAGCAGTAGTAACAGATAAGGTAGTAACAGCAGCAGCAGTAGTAACAGCAGCAGCAGTAGTAGCAGCAGCAGCAGCAGTAGTAGCAGCAGCAGCAGCAGTAGTAACAGTAACAATAGTAGTAACAGTAACAGCAGCAGTAGTAACAGCAGCAGCAGCAACAGCAGCAGCAGTAGTAACAGTAACAATAGTAGTAACAGTAACAGCAGTAGTAGTAACAGTAACAACAGCAACAGCAGCAGCAGTAGTAACAGTAACAATAGTAGTAACAGTAACAGCAGTAGTAGTAACAGTAACAACAGCAACAGCAGCAGCAGTAGTAACAGTAACAATAGTAGTAACAGTAACAGCAGTAGTAGTAACAGTAACAACAGCAGCAGCAGCAGTAGTAACAGTACCAACAACAACAATAGCAACAACAGCAGCAACAGTGGTAACAGTAACAACAGCAGCAGCAGCAGTAACAGTACCAACAACAACAATAGCAACAACAGCAGCAAAAGTAGTAACAGTAACAACAGCAACAGCAGTAGTAACAGTAACAATAGTAGTAACAGTAACAGCAGCAGTAGTAGTAGTAACAGTAACAACAGCAGCAGCAGTAGTAACAGTAACAATAGTAGTAACAGTAACAGCAGCAGTAGTAACAGCAGCAGCAGCAACAGCAGCAGCAGTAGTAACAGTAACAATAGTAGTAACAGTAACAGCAGTAGTAGTAACAGTAACAACAGCAGCAGCAGCAGTAGTAACAGTACCAACAACAACAATAGCAACAACAGCAGCAACAGTGGTAACAGTAACAACAGCAGCAGCAGCAGTAACAGTACCAACAACAACAATAGCAACAACAGCAGCAAAAGTAGTAACAGTAACAACAGCAACAGCAGTAGTAACAGTAACAATAGTAGTAACAGTAACAACAGCAGCAAAAGTAGTAACAGTAACAACAGCAGCAGCAGTAGTAACAGTAACAATAGTAGTAACAGTAACAGCAGTAGTAGTAACAGTAACAACAGCAACAGCAGCAGCAGTAGTAACAGTAACAATAGTAGTAACAGTAACAGCAGTAGTAGTAACAGTAACAACAGCAACAGCAGCAGCAGTAGTAACAGTAACAATAGTAGTAACAGTAACAACAGTAGTAGTAACAGTAACAACAGCAGCAGCAGCAGTAGTAACAGTACCAACAACAACAATAGCAACAACAGCAGCAAAAGTAGTAACAGTAACAACAGCAACAGCAGTAGTAACAGTAACAATAGTAGTAACAGTAACAGCAGCAGTAGTAACAGTAACAACAGCAGGTTGACCATCTCTGAAGTATTAGCAGATATTCTCCTCAAAGTTGCTGCTGCTGATACCACGACTACTATCACAAGTATTACAACTACTACTACTACTGCTAGTGCCCTACACCTCACTCTTAAGTCTATATATATACCCTCTGTGTCCATGTATTGTGTGTAACGGCTTGACAAAGCTCCTGGAGAGCGAAACGTTGCCACAATAAAACGTGGCATTAGTAATTGGTAATTGCACCAACATTAATACAAACTCACACAAGGTGCCATTAAGCCACTTCTTCGTGCATATGCTGTATTCTTTTCAAGATTGATGGACTGATAGCATCGACTTTAAGCTGAGGGACTGACTACCTCAAACTCCTCATGTTCCACCTTCACCTTTTACTGCATTGGACTGAAGAAACCACAGTGTGGCGAAATGTTTCCAGAATAAGATTCCCAAATGTTGCACAAGTGTTTCATTTATCAACATAAGAAAGGATGAGCACTGCAGCAGGTCTACTGGCCCATACTAGGCAGGTCCTTCTCAATCCCAAGCAAACAAAAATATTTGCCCAACCTATTTTAAATGCTAGCTTTGATAGTTGAATTTACAGGCTGTTATCCTGCCTCAGCTTATTTACAAGCTAGCTGTTATCCTGCCTCAGCTTATTTACAAGCTAGTTGTTATCCTGCCTCAGCTTATTTACAAGCTAGCTGTTATCCTGCCTCAGCTTATTTACAAGCTAGTTGTTATCCTGCCTCAGCTTATTTACAAGCTAGCGTTTATCCTGCCTCAGCTTATTTACAAGCTAGCTGTTATCCTGCCTCAGCTTATTTACAAGCTAGCTGTTATCCTGCCTCAGCTTATTTACAAGCTAGCTGTTATCCTGCCTCAGCTTATTTCAAAAGGGACTACCACCAGTGCCTGGGATCGAACCAAGGTCCCTCTGTATGTGAGCTGAGGGCCACTTATAAATACCCCATTTATACCTGGAGTATACCTGGAGAGGCTTTCGGGGGTCAACGCCCCCTCGGCCCGGTCTGAGACCAGGCATCGTGGTGGATCAGGGTCTGATCAACCAGGCTGTTACTGCTGGCCGCACGTAAACCAACGTAGGAACCACAGCCCGGCTGATCATGTACTGACTTTAGGTGCCTGTCCAGTGCCTTCTTGAAGACAGCCAGGGGTCTATTGGTAATCCCCCTTATGTATGCTGGGAGGCAGTTGAACAGTCTTGGGCCCCGGACACTTACTGTGTTGTCTCTCAGTGTACTCGTGGCACCCCTGCTTTTCATTGGGGGAATGTTGCATCTCCTGCCGAGTCTTTTGCTTTTGTAGATTGTGATTTTCGTGTGCAAGTTTGGTACTATTCCCTCTAGGATTTTCCAAGTGTATATTATCATGCATCTTTCTCGCCTGCGTTCCAGGAAATACAAATCAGGGAACTTCAACCGTTCCCAGTAATTTAGGTGCTTTATGGTACTTATGTGTGCCATGAAAGATCTTTGTACACTCGCGCCTGCCTTGAAGGGGGGGCAGTTAGTGTACAGCAGTATTGCAGCCTAGAGAGAACAAGCGTTTTGAAGAGAATCATCATGAGCTGTGGGTTCCTTGTTTTGAAGGTTCTTATTATCCATCCTATCATTTTTCTAGTAGATGAGTTAGATACATTGTTGTGGTGTTTGAAGGTTAGATTAGGCTTTGTATGACCCCATGTGTTTAGTGCTTCCCCTTGAATTTAGAAATAATAATAATCTAATGCCAGCAATACTGCCATCACTTAATTGTCAGTTGTAGGGCATTCGCTCACCCAAAGGACCCGGTATCAATGTTGGGCGAGGTGAATGGGCGAGTCTCCCAGCAACTGCTGCTCCTGTTCACTTACCACATTATTACTACAGATGTAGCTGGGTATGCCTACACCATTCCTGTTTTCATGACTACCAGTAGGGAAGCTGTGCCCGTAGACCTGTGCTGCCGCCTGGTGGCCATAGGCCTACGTTCAGCTCACCCCGCAACACCCTGCATTGCCCTCACACAGCAGACAGCCTATAGACAACAAGTTCGCTCCTCTCTCCCTCGCAGGCTGGTCGTCCTAGTTGGCTCCCAGGGCAAGTCGTCCTGGTTGGCTCCCAGGGCAAGTCGTCCTGGTTGGCTCCCAGGGCAAGCTTAGACACATTGCCTATATAAGAACACCTATAAAGTAACACGTCACCTCCGAAGAGTATTATTAACAGCGCTACCCAATTGTTATTGATATACAGATAGTACCTAGAAATTATAGGTGTGCCAGAGTATTGGTATAGGTGGGTATCTGCTTATAGTGAGAGTATTAGTATAAAAGTTCGCCATCCTGTTCCTCTTCCTCACATCTGACATAGAGATGTCTTTGTACATAAATAGTATACAGTACCGACAGGATGGAGAATTAGCTCCATATGCTGCACAGTTTTGGTCACCGTATTACAGAATGGATATAAATGCTCTGGAAAACGTACAAAGGAGGATGACTAAGTTGATTCCATGTATCAGAAATCTTCCCTATGAGGATAGACTGAGGGCCCTGAATCTGTACTCTCTAGAAAGGCGTAGAATTAGGGGGATATGATTGAGGTGTATAAATGGAAAACAGGAATAAATAAAGGGGATGTAAATAGCTTGCTAAAAAATATCTAGTATTGACAGGACTCGCAGCAATGGCTTTAAGTTGGATAAATTCAGATTCAGGAAGGATATAGGAAAGCACTGGTTTGGTAATAGAGTTGTCGATGAGTGGAACAAACTCCCGATTACAGTTATAGAGGCTAAAACGTTGTGTAGTTTTAAAAATAGGCTAGATAAATATATGAGTGGGTGCGGGTGGGTGTGAGTTGGTCCTGACTAGCTTGTGCTACTAGGTCAGATGCCGTGCTCCTTCCTTAAGTGAATGTAACCTGACCTGGCTGGGTCGGGGCATTGGCTTAAGCCGGTGGGAGACTTGAACCTGCCTCGCATGGGCCAGTAGGCCTGCTGCAGTGTTCCTTCTTTCTTATGTTCTTATATGCAACATCTGGGTAACTTTATTGTAGACGTTTCGCCCTCCAGTGGCTTTATCAGTATAATTCGAGGACATAATGTGAAGAATTATATACGTACAATGAGTACTGAGTCCCTCAGCCTTGGAGCTGGTGAAGAGCACCGTAGTTTTCAAGGACACACCGTAGTCTTGAAGGACACACCGTAGTCTTGAAGGACACACCGTAGTCTTGAAGGACACACCGTAGTCTTGAAGGACACACCGTAGTCTTGAAGGACACACCGTAGTCTTGAAGGACACACCGTAGTCTTGAAGGACACACCGTAGTCTTGAAGGACACACCGTAGTCTTGAAGGAACTCAAGGACACACCGTAGTCTTGAAGGAACTCAAGGACACACTGTAGTCTTGAAGGAACTCAAGGACACTCAGTATTCCTTCCCCAGTTAATGTGTACGCTACTGTACTTTACACCTGGGACATCCTAGAGGGACTGGTCGAAAATCTGCACACACAAATCACTCCCTATGAAAGCAAAAGACTCTGCAGACGATGCAACATACCCCAATGAAAAGCAGGGGTGCCATGAGTACGCTAAGAGAAAACACTAAGTGTCAGGAGCCCAAGACTGTTCAAGAGCCTCCAGTCATACATAATGGGGGATTAACAATAGACCTCTGGCTGTCTTCAAAAGGGAAGTGGATAGATTCCTAAAGTCAGTACCTGACCAGCCGGGCTGTGGTTCGTATGTTGGATTGCGTGCGGTCACCAATAACAGCGTGGTTGATCAGGCCCTGATCCACCGGGAGGCCTGGTCATGGACCGGTCCGCGGGGGCGTTGACCTCCGGAACACCCTCCAGATAGACTAAAAATTAGTTGACAAAAAAGTTAAAAAGTCGGTATGGCCGATAAAGCGACCGTCGAGACGCATAATAAACAGTCATATTTGCAGGAGTGTTATTGATGGTGATGGAGGGAGAACCAGGAGGGAAGATGGTGAAGGTGAGGAGGAGGGAGAACCAGGAGGGAAGATGGTGAAGGTGAGGAGGAGGGAGAACCAGGAGGGAAGATGATGGATGACCAAACAAGATCAAGAAAGGGAGAGGAAATGAGCTGAGGTGTAAGGAAGGAAGGAAGGAAGGAAGGAAGGAAGGAAGGAAGGGGTAAGGGAAAGAAAGTTTTGGCAAGATGGAAGTACGTAAAAAGGAATGTGATATGAGTGAAGGAGAAGAAGAGGGAGGGAGGGGTCATGATAGTTGTGGTGGTGGAGGTTGTAAGATTTACGTCAGAATGTTTGTGTGGCGCCTGGTGGGGGTGTTGGGGAGGTGGCGCCTGGTGGGGGTGTTGGGGAGGGAAAAGACAGTGAGTGCCTGGCTGCCATGGACCAGATAACCTCTTTTCCCCCCTCCACTCCTTCCCTCACCTCCAATTCCCTCCACCCCTTCCCTCTACCCCTTCCTTCATCTCCTCTTCCCTCCTCCCCTTCCCTACCGTCCATCAGACCCGGGGAGGGGGTGAGGGGAACGACCCTCCCCATCTCCCCTGAGTAGACTTCTTAATCAATTATAAACACAAAATAATATCAGAAGAAATATTGGGATAATTGTAAACAATCATTAAAATTAATACAATTATTTATTACAGTAATACTAAAAGTAATGAGCACATACAGTTGCTAATTACTTTATTACTTTATACACTATCACTGGGAAGAGGTCAGCTCCATGGAGCTGACCTCTTCTCCAGGCTGAGGGACTGACCCCCTCCAATACTTTTTTCCAAGGTTGATGGACTGATTACATCATATTCATTTCACTACTTCTGCTCCCTCTTTATGTGACTGAAGAAGCCCACTGTGTAGGCGAAACGTTGTACATGTGTCTTAATCGTCGAGTTGTCAGTATTATTTCCAACATAAGACGAATGTAATATTACAGGAGGATTAAACAGTAATTTATTAAACAGTAGAGGGAGGTAAAGAATAGAAAATACACTGGTGAAAACGGTCCACTTACAATTATACAAGCCACTTATATATCTCCACTTGATCTGTTGGCCCTTTTCACACCCAAAGGTTGTACACTTCTTGACTGTGGCCTGGCTCAAGTGCCTGGCCCTCTCTCTCTCTCTCACACATCTCTCACTCTACCAGTGGTAAAACTCTTGCTCTCTCCTCACTCTACCGTGGCGGAAACCCTTCTGTGCTCCATGGAGGCTAAACACCCTCTCAAGCTGTATCCAACACAATCAACTCTCTCTATTAAGTTTCACCCCTCAAGCAGGTGAGTATTGTTGATGCATATACCAACATCTCATCCCCCTCTACTCCTCTTAAAAAACAGAGAAAAAAAAAAATATATATATATATATATATATATATATATATATATATATATATATATATATATCTATTAATTTGCAAGAACAGGTGAAATATTCACAGACACTGATCTCTGGCCGAAGGAGACTCGAACCTACGAACCTTGCAACAAGGTACGCAGTGCTTTACCGACCGTACCACACTGGACCAATACCTTTGCGCCCAGCTCACGCTAGACGTTTTGATCCAAGGCAGCCTAGCGTGAGCTGGACGCCAGGTATTGGTTCAGTGTGTACGTCCGTAAGCATTGAGTACCTTGTTGCAAGGTTCGTAGGTTCAAGTCTCCTTCGGCCAGAGATCAGTGTTTGTGAATATTTCACCTGCTCTTGCGAATTCCTAGCATTGTAAAAATCTCTAGTTGGTCGGTGGATGCAGGGGATGAGATGAAAAGCTGTAAGCCACCTGCCTGAAAGCTGGCTGCCTTGGATCAACGTCTAGCGTGAGCTGGATGCCAATGTATTGGTCCAGTGTGGTACGGTCGGTAAAGCACTGCTTACCTTGTTGTAAGGTTCGTAGGTTCGAGTCTCCTTCGGCCAGTGATCAGGGTTGTATTATATATATATATATATATATATATATATATATATATATATATATATATATATATATATATATATATATATATATATATCTTAACACACAATCTTAAAGAGCTAGGTATAATTTCTACCTTAAAGTCACTTGTATATCTGTCTAAATAGAAACAGATTTCCTGGCCAGGGTAAGAAACTCGAAACCGGTAACAGGTATATCATAGGTATTCCCATTTTCTCTCATGCAAGCTCTTCCCATGGTTCTCCCCCTCCCCCACAACCGTCCACACACAACACGATAAGTGTCTGTTTAACAAGAACCATTGACAGATAGCAAAACAAACAACACACACAAACCACACACACACACACACACACACACACACACACACACACACACACACACACACACACACACACACAAACACACACACACATAGCTTTATGGAGCAGGGAGCGTGACCCAGTAGCGGCCAGTGAAGAGGCGGGGCCAGGAGCTATGACTCGACCCCTGCAACCACAACTAGGTGAGTACACACACACCACACACACACACACCACACACACACACACACACACACGAAGCCCGTCCTTTGGCCAGGCTCGTTTGGTGCTTGCCTGGTCAACCAGGACATTGCTAGTGGCGGCTCACTGGCCCTCATAGCCATCACAGCCTGGTTGATCTGGCACTTGGTGGAGGTACTTTTCCAGACTGATGAGGCAGTGGTTGTGGCAGACTTAATACACTGCTTCATGAATATACTTGGAGAGGTTCTCGGGGTCAACTCCCCCGCGGCCCGGGGGCGTTGACCCCGAGACCAGAAATTAGTGATGCCAATCAAAATAGTCTAAGAGACAGGAACTGAATCTCGACTCCTGGAAACACAACAAATATATTAATTGAATAGCATACATGTCTGTGAACGCTGCCTCCAGAATCCAGGAGGCCGGAGGAAGTGCCTCCTGAATCCAGGAGGCCGGAGGAAGTGCCTCCAGAATGCAGGAGGCCGGAGGAAGTGCCTCCAGAATCCAGGAGGCCGGAGGAAGTGCCTCCAGAATCCAGGAGGCCGGATTAAGTGCCTCCTGAATCCAGGAGGCCGGAGGAACTGCAGGAGGATTAAGACTGAAAGCAAAAGTTTGGGACGAATAGGATGATGCAGGAGGAGGAGGAATTTTGAGGATTAGGGATGGGAGTGGAGATGGGGGAGGAATAGTATGAAGGAGAAGGAGAAGAGGCGGATTAAGGCTGGGAGAGAAGTGGGGTGAAGGCGGAAAGCTTGAACTGGCGCCGTTCACATCCGCCAGCAGACGCTGTCAGGGCAAACTTTCCCTTAAGTTGAGATCCATGTAATGATAGAAGAAGACACAAGACTTTATAGGGCGTTACAGCAACTCCCTTTGTCTGCTGCGAGTGGTCTCGTTAGCTGCTCTCTGCGTGGGTGGCCACCTCGCTCAAAGTTAGGTTTGAGGTGGTGGGTACCTGTGTAGGGGCATGTCAATTATTGAGGGGCTTTAGGTGGGATAAATTGCCGAGGGTATTTAGGTGGGGGTTGGCGCGTCAACCTGTCTGGGTTAGGAGACAAGTTGTCGGTGGCTAATAGTCGGCTGGCAAACTTTATAGGATTTTAGTCATCTGGGTATTTACCTCAGAGAGCCTGGGGATTACACGATTGTTCTAGGGGATTTATAAGGTTTAAAGGATTTGGGCTTAAGCTTACAGGCGCCTGGGCAGCGTTGCCAACGAGACACAGATCTGGAGCAACATTACCTTACAATAGTGGAGTGGGTTACGCTCTTTTGGTCAAGGTTAAACGACGCTCCTTAAATCCTCTAATATTAATACTCAGGTATATATATTTATGTCGAAGCTCTAAACTCATGGGGGTGTAGAAGTATACGTGGAATTGTGATCTGTTCTTTGGAATTCTTAGTTTTGTCCAGCCTTCAGTTTACTCATGCAGAATTCTTTAATTTTTTCATGTTCTTTTTAAGGTGGATTAGGCAGCGCTATTTTAATTTACAAGTTAAGTAACATAGTCTAATTAGGGGATAAACGTGTAAATACCTACAAGTAAGAGAGTGGTTAAGGAATGAGAGATTAGGAAGAAAATCAGCTTATGCTGTAACGTTGCGCCAGCTTTCTTGTTCTAAAAGCTTATTGCTGTTTCAAGTGTCTTAGTTCTTCACTTTGACGGTTCGATGCCTCTTCTGCCTTAACGAAGATTGTATTCGCATTATTGAGCCGGGGTTAGTAACCCAAGAAAGCCAGTCGCTCAGGCTTATTTCCATTGGGGTCCATTGATCGTCTTTCCCAGGTTTAAACCCACAATAGTTGGCTAACACCCAGGTAGCTAGTTACTGTTAGGTCATCAACAGCGACAGGTGGAAGGGAATATACCCAACGCTTCCGCTACTCCTGGAATCGATCCCTGATATTTCAATGTGAGCGCACATGTTGCTACCACTCCAGAGCCAACTTGGTTATTTAACGAGTCTGTATCGTAAACAGATGCTAGTAACAGCTGCTAGTAACAGCTGCTAGTAACAGCTGCTAGTAACAGCTGCTAGTAACAGATGCTAGTAACAGGGACACTATTGTAAATAAGTCACATTGATGATAAAGACTATAATGAACACTTGGTGATAAGAACATAAGAAACAAGGAACACTGCAGCAGGCCTACTGACCCATGCGAGGCAGGTCCATGTCACTCTCCAGACTGTTCCACTTTCTGACAACTCTATGACTGAAGAAATACTTCCTAACATCCCTGTGACTCATCTTCCAGCTGTGACGTGTCCCGTCTCTGGAACATCCTGTCCCTATCCACCTTGTCAATTCCTCGGTATTTTATGTCGTTATCAGGTGTGTGTGTGTGTGTGTGTTTGTGTGTGTGTGTGTGTGTGTGTGTGTGTGTGTGTGTGTGTGTGTGTGACATCCATGGACTTCAAGAGTACATTACAACTGTTATGTAATACTTGAGGACTTGCTCAGTATGGCTCTTAGGTGATGTGTCGCTCGTAAATCTGACTTGTCTGTTCACCCATTTGTTGTCTGTCTTTGTGTGTGTGTGAATGGAGAATTGCAGATTGTAAACACTTGACGTCACTTTCAACTGACACGCAATAAACTGCGTGGTAATGACGCATGGGAGAGAACCGACGCTGAGAGACGCATAAGAGGGAACTGACGCATGGGAGAGAACCGACGCTGGGAGACGTATAAGAGGGAACTGACGCATGGTGGACATCAGAGACTATTGAGGAAAATTAAGGCACATGGAATAGGAGAAATTTTTCCTGGGTAGAGGCATGGTTGACAAATAGGCAGCAGAGAGTTTGCATAAATGGGGAGAAATCAGAGTGGGGAAGCGTCACAAGCGGTGTTCCACAGGGGTCAGTATTGGGCCCCTTGTTGTTCACAATCTACATAAACGACATAGATGAGGGAATAAATAGCGACATAAGCAAGTTTGCCGATGACACCAAAATAGGCCGTCCAATTCATTCAAATGAGGACATTAGAGCACTCCAGGAAGATTTGAATAGACTGATGCAGTGGTCGGAGAAGTGACAGATGCAGTTTAATATAGATAAATGCAAAGTTCTAAATATTGGACAGGACAATAACCATGCCACATATAAACTAAATAATGTAGATCTTAATACTACTGATTACGAAAAGGATTTAGGAGTTCTGGTTAGCAGTAATCTAAAACCAAGACAGCAGTGCATAAGTGTTCGCAATAAAGCGAACAGAATCCTTGGCTTCATATCAGGTTGTTCTTCAACTCTATATATCCTTGGTTAGGCCTCATCTAAATTATGCTGCACAGTTTTGGTCACCGTATTACAGAATGGATATAAATGCTCTGGAAAACGTACAAAAGAGGATGACTAAGTTGACCCCATGTATCAGAAATCTTGCCTATGAGGATAGACTGAGGGCCCTGAATCTGCACTCTCTAGAAAGGCGTAGAATTAGGGAGGATAGGATTGAGGTCTATACATGGAAAACAGGAATAAATAAAGGGGATGTAAATAGCGTGCTAAAAATATCTAGTATTGACAGGACTCGCAGCAATGGCTTTAAGTTGGATAAATTCAGATTCAGGAAGGATATAGGAAAGCATTGGTTTGGTAATAGAGTTGTCGATGAGTGGAACAAACTCCCAAGTACAGTTATAGAGGCTAAAACGTTGTGTAGTTTTAAAAATAGGCTAGATAAATATATGAGTGGGTGTGGGTAGGTGTGAGTTGGACCTGACTAGCTTGTGCTACTAGGTCAGATGCCGTGCACCTTCCTTAAGTGAATGTAACCTGACCTGGCTGGGTCGGGGTATTGGCTTAAGCCGGTGGGAGACTTGGACCTGCCTCGCATGGGCCAGTAGGCCTGCTGCAGTGTTCCTTCTTTCTTATGTTCTTATGGTTTAGCATATGAGGAATCAGACGCATGGTTTAGCATAGGAGGAATCAGACGCATGGTTTAGCATAGGAGGAATTAAACACACGGTTTAGCATAATTTGACAGGAAATTTAGAGTCAAGCTACTTTCTTGATACGGTTCAGGATTGTTTTTTAAAACAGTTTTGTGACAGAACCAACTAGAGGAAATAAACTGCTTGACTTGGTTCTTGCCAGCAGGGAATCACTAAATAATTTTGAGATTAATGATGAGCTTGGGGAAAGTGATCACAAATCACTCAATTTTAATATATCATAGAATTACCCTAATAATGCCAATCAAGTCTCTGTCGCTGACTTCCGCCTGGCTGATTTCATAGGACTGAGAAATTACCTGGGTTGGCTGAACTGGAATGACCTGACTATGGGTCAGGTAGGTGGTGATGGTTGCCGATATGACGTTTTCCAGATCAACTAAAAATGATCCTAAATGGATAAACAATATATTAAAACATCTCATTGATCAAAAGAGAGGCATAGGCGAATCAAAAGAGGAGAGGGGCAGTTAAGAAATCAGTATATTCAGTTAAAGAGAGAAATAAAACAGGTAATAAGAAAAGCAAATTGAGATTATGAGGTTAAAGTTGCAAGGGAATCGAAGACTAACCCAAAAGGATTCTTTTAGGTATACAGAAGTAAGATTAGAGACAAGATAGGCCCACTCAAAAGTTACTTGGGTCAGCTCACGGACAGTGATAAGGAAATGTGTAGAATTCTTAACACTTACTCTCAGTTTTTACACAGGAAGATACTAGCGATATTACAGAAATAATAAATTATGTAGAACAGGAAAATAATAAACTATGCACGATTAGGGTCACAAGTGACATGGTCCTTAGACAAATAGATAAATTAAAACCCAACAAATCCCCGGGACCTGATGAACTGTACACAAAGGTTCTAAAGGAATTTAAAGAGGAGCTTAGCAAACCTTTGGCTAGTCTTTTCAACATATCACTACAAACTGGCATAGTGCCAGATAAGTGGAAAATGGCAAATGTGATACCTATTTACAAGGCAGGTGACAGGTCCTTAGCTTCGAACTATAGACCAATAAGCCTTACCTCCATAGTGGGAAAATTTATGGAATCAATAATTGCCGAGGCAATAAGAAGCCATCTTGAAAGGCATAAATTTATTAATGAATCTCAGCACGGTTTTACTGAAAGGGTGTTCCTGCCTTACGACTATTGAGGAAAATTAAGGAACTCCTACAAAATGTTATTCCTCCTTGCTTTATACACGAAATCACAGCTTCCCTATCTTCATCAACATTTAGCAATTCCTCAAAATATTCTTTCCATCTTCCTGATACCTCTTAACTTTCCAATTAATAACTCTCCTCTCCTATTTTTAACTGTCAAATCCATTTGTTCCCAAGGCTTTCTCAACTTATTAATCTCACTCCAAAACTTTTTCTTATTTTCAACAAAATTTGTTGATAACATTTGCTCTCTTTTTTACATTGCTTCACCACTCTCTTAACCTCTCTTTTTCTCTCCATATACTCCTCCCGCCTTGCATCACTTCTACTTTGTAAAAACCTCTCATATGCTAACTTTTTCTCTCTTACTACTCTCTTTACATCATCATTCCACCAATCGCTCTTCTTCCCTCCCGCACCCACTTTCCTGTAACCACAAACTTCTGCCGAACACTCTAACACTACATTCTTAAATCTACCCCATACCTCTTCTACCATACTGCCTATACTCTCACTAACCCATCTATCCTCCAACAGTTGTTTATATCTTACCCTTACTGCCTCCTCCCTTAGTTTATAAACCTTCACCTCTTACTTGCTGCTTCCATTTTCCTTGTATCCCATCTACCTTTTACTCTCACTGTAGTTACAACTAAAAAGTGATCTGATATATCTATGGCCCCTCTATAAACATCTACATCCTGAAGTTTACCCAACAGTCTTTTATCTACCAATACGTAGTCCAACAAATTACTGTATACCATTCTTGTACATACTGTCATTACACCCTACATCATATCTTGTATACTTATTCTCTTTTTAAAATATGTATTTCCTATAACCAAACCCCTTTGTATACAAAGGTCAATCAAAGGGCTCCCCATTATCATTTACACCTGGCACCCCAAACTTACCTACCACACCCTCTCTACATGTTTCTCCTACTTTAGCATTTATATATATATATATATATATATATATATATATATATATATATATATATATATATATATATATATAATATGCAAAAAGATCACAGTAAACAGGTGATATCAAAATATGCAAGAAAACCACTATGAAAAATAGAAGAATTCCAAGCGCTTTCGTGACTACTCACTTATATATATATATATATATATATATATATATATATATATATATATATATATATATATATATATATATATATATATATATATATGTCGTGCCGATTAGGTAAAACTTGCGATTTTGGCTTAAATAGCAACGCTCTTCTTGCCATATAAGACAAGTGAAAATTTGTGTATGCAGTAATTTCGTCAAAATCGTTCTGAACATAACGAAAAAATATATTTCATTGTGTTTGTTTATTATTAAATTAATGTTAACGTATCTAAAATATATTTAGTTGGGTTAGGCTAAATTAAATTGCGCTTGTTGTAATAAGGTTAGGTAGGTTTTCAAAGTTTCTCTTGGTACAAAATTATAAATTCTTACATTAACATAAATGAAAAAATATATCTTTAAACGTATAAGAGAAAATTTTAGAAAGGACTTAATTTTAGATGAGTTCTTGCTAATTGACCAGTTTTACCTAATCGGCACGACATATATATATATATATATATATATAGTATATATATATATATATATATATATATATATATATATATATATATATATATATATATATATATATATATATATATATATATATATATATATATATTCATTTATGTTAATGTAAAAATTAATAATTTTGTACCAAAAGAACCTTAGCCTAATCCAACTAAATATATATTAGATATGTTTACAATAATTTAATAATAAACATACACAATGAAATATTTGTTTTCGTTAGGTTCAGAATGATTTTTTGCGAAATTAATGCATACGCAAATTTTCGCTTGCCTTATTCGGCAAGAAGAGCGTTGCTATTTAAGCCAAAATAGCAAGTTTTACCTACTAGGCACAACATATATATTCTATGACGATCCATATATTTTAATTTATATATACGTGTTATATATATTGACTCTTTGTCCTTTGTATTTTTTTTTTACCAAAATTATGACGATACACAGATGTTTATGTTTCTTAAAATTCACTTATAAAGTGACATAAGAGACGTAAGTCACCGAGATGCAAGAATATGTAAACTGGAAGTGGGTAGGCAGGTAGGCTGCACCAGGCAGGTAGGCTGCACCAGGCAGGTAGGCTGCACCAGGCAGGTAGGCTGCACCAGGCAGGTAGGCTGCACCAGGCAGGTAGGCTGCACCAGGCAGGTAGGCTGCACCAGGCAGGTAGGCTGCACCAGGCAGGTAGGCTGCACCAGGCGGTAGGTGCACCAGGCAGGTAGGCTGCACCAGGCAGGAGGCTGCACCAGGCGGAGCTGCACCAGGCAGGTAGGCTGCACCAGGCAGGTAGGCTGCACCAGGCAGGTAGGCTGCACCAGGCAGGTAGGCTGCACCAGGCAGGTAGGCTGCACCAGGGTTACTAGGGACGCTGGCTACCAGCACATTTCCAACCTTAATAACTAGTAGGTGGTTTGCAAGAAGACGAGGGCAGAATAAAGACTCTTGCAGTCCTAGTGACCCTGGCTAAGTGAAACCTGGCGAGTAACAACGACAATACTGTAATTAAGAAAGACACATGCGTGTTTTAAGACACTGAGGATACGTTTCGCTAACCAGGGGTTTCTTCACTCTAGTGGCACTTGTAGAAAAATCCAAAGGTATATGAAAGATAATGGTATAACCATTTTTTACAGCTCCCAGAGTATTCGCCTCAAGGAATTGGCAAGATGTGGCAGGAAAACTGTCACAAAACAGGATAACAGGAGAGAGAGAGATACATGATAATATACACTTGGAAAATCCTAGAGGGATTAGTACCAAACGTGCACACGAAAATCACAATCTACAAAAGCAAAAGACTCGGCAGGAGATGCAACATTCCCCCAATGAAAAGCAGGGGTGCCACGAGTACACTGAGAGACAACACAGTAAGTGTCCGGGGCCCAAGACTGTTCAACTGCCTCCGAACATACATAAGGGGATTACCAATAGACCCCTGGCTGTCTTCAAGAAGGCACAGGACAGGCACCTAAAGTCATTATCTGATCAGCCGGGCTGTGGTTCGTACGTTGGTTTACATGCGGCCAGCAGTAACAGCCTGGTTGATCAGACCCTGATCCAAACCGAGGCCTGGTCTCAGACCGAGCCGCGGGGACGTTGACCCCCGAAACCCTCTCCAGGTATAGTCCAGGTCTACCAGCAAAAGACAGAGAGAGGGAGGGAGAGAGAGAGAGAAAAGGCAGGGAACAAATTGCCTAGCATCTATCATACACGTACCCGGGGCCCAAGAAATAAAATTGCCCAAGATTAATTTAATGAGGAAATATAGGAATTGTTGCAGTAACCAAGACGTGATATCAGTCTGAGAAATACACGTGTCTGCACATACAGGAGTGTAAGTTGTGCAATGCTGGTACAGTCAACAGGAAACACACCACATCTGCTTTGTATGATGGAAAAAAAAATCAAATTATTGCGTCAAAACGGTACATAATTATAACAACGTGAAGGCAGAAGGAATATATATGGAATTTGACCACAGTTTCTCCAAAATCGTGAAAAGCGTGATTACAGACCCCCTAGACCGAGATAGTGACCACGGTAAACTGCTCTGGTGCCCCGGGGTCTGGTGGCAAAAGCTCTCGCTTCACACGGTGAGGGTCCAGGTTCGATTCCTGGCGAAGGGGTAGAAACATCGGACGTGTTTCCTTACACCTGTTGTCTATGTTCACCCATCAGTAAAATGGGTACCTGGGTGTTAGTGGACTGGTGTGGGTCGCATCCTGGGACAAAAATGACCTAATTAGTCCGAAATGCTCAGCATAACAAGCTAACAAGTTAGTAGTGGTGCATAACCGCACCACTACTAACACCAACACCACTACTAACACCAACACCACTACTAACACCAACACCACTACTAACACCAACAACACTACTAACACCAACACCACTACTAACACCAACACCACTACTCACCAACCCCTCACACCACCCCACTAGCTGCACTGCTAACCCACCCACTCTAACCCACCCCCTCCCACCCTCTACACCAGGCCCTGCTCACCACCGCCTGCTGGCAGGGCCCTGCCCCACGCATGCAACCCAGCGCCCTGCAACACCAGCCCCCTGCTCGCCAGCACGCTGCTGGCACCACCACCCCTGCACCAACGCCGCTGCTCCCAAAGGGCCTCTAGCCCAGCCCCTCTAACGCCAGCCCCTGCTCACCGCGCCCTCTAACACCACCCCTCCAACCAGCCCACTGCTAACCCAGCCCCCCGCTGCCCCAGCAGGCCCTCTGCACCAGCCCCCTGCTAACGCCAGGCCCTCCCCAAACCCCCCGCGCCCCCTGCTGCAGCACCACTCTAACCCACACCTCTACACCACAACTGCCTGCAAACCCCAGCGCCCTGCTCCCAGCACCTGCCAACCCACGCCCTGCTCGCCAGCCCCTGCTAACACCCAGCACCGCTGCTAACACCAGCACCCCTGCTAGCACCAGCACCCTGCTACCCACCCACTGCTAACCCAACCCACTCTAACACCAGCACCACTGCTAACACCAGCACCCTACTGCCCACAGCCCCTCTAGCACCACAAACCCCAAACCTCTAACCCAGCCACTCTCCCAGCCCCTCCACTAACCCACCCCTCTCCCACCCCTGCTAACGCCACGCCACTCTAACGCCACACCTGCTGCACACCCTCTAACCCGCCCTGCTAAACCAGCCCATGTAACCCACCTCTCACCAACCCTCTAACCCACCCTCTACACCAGCCCCTCTAAACCAGCGCCCTCTAACACCACCCCTGCAACCCACGCCCCTAACACCAGCCCCTGCTAACCCAGCCCTGCACAACCCCCAACACCACCAGCACCAGCTACTAACACCACACCACTACAACACCAAGCCCCTGCTGCCCAGCCCTGCCAAACCCGCCCTGCAACCCACGCCACTCTAACCCAACGCCCTCTAACCAACCCCTCTAACACCACACCCCTCACCGCGCCACTCTAACCCGCCCCTACTAACCCACCCCACTCCCAGCCCCTCTAAACCAGCCCCTGCAACCCACGCCCTCTAACACCACCCACTGCTAACACCACCCCTCCCCCCGCCACCCCTCTTTTAACCCAGCGCCACTCTAAGCACACGCTGCTGCCCACCCACTCTAACACCAGCCCTCTAACCCACCCACTCTAACACCGCGCCCTCTACACCAACCCACTCTACACCAACCCCTCTAACGCCGCACCCTGCTAACACCACCCTCTAACCAACCCCTCTCACCAGCCCTGCTGCCAAGCCCCCAAACCCACCGCTAACACCAGCACCCTGCCCAACCAGCAGCACTGGCACCACGCCACTCTAGCGCCAAACCCTACTGCACCAGCACCACTCTAACACCGCACCACTCTAGCCGCCCCTGCCAGCACCGACCCACTGCTAACGCCGGCCACTACTAGCACCACGCCCCTGCTAAGCCAACACCCTCTAACCGCACCACTACTAACGCAAGCACCACTACTAACACCAACACCCCCTCTAACCCAACGCCCTGCTAACCAACGCCCACTGCCCGCACCCCTGCTAACCCAGCCCGCTGCAACGCCACACGCTGCTAACCAGCCCTGCTAGCACCGCACCTGCTACCCAGCGCCGCTACAACCAGCGCCCTGCTACCACCCTGCTCCAGCCCACCACCCCCAACCCTGCTAACCAGCACCGCTGCTAGCACCAGCGCCCACTGCTTTAAAACCCAGCACCTGCCCGACGCCGCGCCCTGCTAACACCAACACCCTGCTAAACCACACCGCTGCTAAACGCCCGTACTACCCTACTGCAACGCCCTCTAAACCGCGCCCTGCTAACACCAGCACCCTCTAACACCAACGCCCTGCTACACCAGCCCCTGCTAACGCCACCCCAACACCCCTGTAACACCAACACCACTACTAACACCAACACCACTACTAACACCAACACCACTACTAACACCGCACCACTACTAACACCAACACCACTACTAACACCAACACACTCTAACAGCACACTCTACACCACAACTGCTACCACACACTCAACACCAAATCCACTACTAACACCACACCACTGCTAACCAGCACCTACTAACGCCAGACACCCCTCTAACACCAACACCCTACTGGCACACAGCCCTGACTAGCACCACACTGCTGCTGCTAATCACCTTGGTATATAGTCACCTCAGCACAACTGCTGTGAATCTGTATAACGCATCTGTCATATTCTGTTGCAAGTTTGTCTGGCGTTAGACTATTTTACGCCATGTTATACCTTATTCAGTCCCCTTCCATTGGTCCACTTGTTGTCCCTCGTGAGTGTTGCAAGTGTGTCTGTGTACGTTCACACTTGTTGTGTCCCTCGTGAGTGTTGCAAGTTGTCTGTGTACGTTCACACTTGTTGTGTCCCTCGTGAGTGTTGCAAGTGTGTCTGTGTACGTTCACACTTGTTGTCCTCGTGAGTGTTGCAAGTGTTTCTGTGTACGTTCACACTTGTTGTCCTCGTGAGTGTGCAAGTGTGTCTGTGACGTTCACACTTGTTGTCCTCGAGTGTTGCAAGTGTATCAGTTACGTTCACACTTGTTGTCCCTGAGTGTTGCAAGTGTGTCTGTGTACGTTCACACTTGTTGTTCCCTCGTGAGTGTTGAAGTGTGTCTGTGACGTTCACACTTGTTGTGTCCTCGTGAGTGTTGCAAGTGTGTCTGTGTACGTTCACACTTGTTGTCCCTCGTGAGTGTGCAAGTGTTCTGTGTACGTTCACACTTGTTGTCCCTCGTGAGTTAGATGTCTGTGACGTTCAACTTTGTCCTCGTGAGTGTTGCAAGTGTGTCTGTGTACGTTCACACTTGTTGTGTCCCTCGTGAGTGTTGCAAGTGTGTCTGTGTACGTTCACACTTGTGTCCCTCGTGAGTGTTGCAAGTGTGTCTGTGTACGTTCACACTTGTTGTCCTCGTGAGTGTTGCAAGTGTGTCTGTGTACGTTCACACTTGTGTCCTCGTGAGTGTTGCAAGTGTGTCTGTGAACGTTCACACTTTGTCCCGGTGTGAAGTGTGTCGTTACGTTCACACTTGTTGTGTCCCTCGTGAATGTTGCAAAAGTGTCTGTGACGTTCACACTTGTTGTGTCCCTCGTGAGTGTTGCAAGTGTATCAGTGTACGTTCACACTTGTTGTGTCCCTCGTGAGTGTTGCAAAAGTGTCTGTGAACTTTCACACTTGTTGTGTCCCTCGTGAGTGTTGCAAAGTGTCTGTGTACATTCACACTTTTTGTGTCCCTCGTGAGTGTTGCAAAAGTGTCTGTGACGTTCACACTTGTTGTGTCCCTCGTGAGTGTTGCAAGAGTGCCTGTGTACATTCACACTTATTGTGTCCCTCGTGAGTGTTGCAAGAGTGTCAGTGTACATTCACACTTGTTGTGTCCTCGTGAGTGTTGAAGGTGCTGTGTACGTTCACTTGTGTGTCCTCGAGTGTCAAGAGTGTCTGTGACATTCACACTTGTGTGTCCTCGGTTGCAGGTTCTGTGAATTCCTTGTGTGTCCCAGAGTGTTGCAAGAGTGTCTGTGTACGTTCACTCTTGTTGTGTCCCTCGTGAGTGTTGCAAGATTGTCTGTGTACATTCACACTTGTTGTGTCCCTCGTGAGTGTTGCAAGAGTGTCTGTGTACATTCACACTTGTTGTGTCCCTCGTGAGTGTTGCAAGAGTGTCTGTGTACGTTCACTCTTGTTGTGTCCCTCGTGAGTGTTGCAAGAGTGTCTGTGTACGTTCACACTTGTGTCCCTCGTGAGTGTTGCAAGAATGTCTGTGAACGTTCACACTTGTTGTGTCCCTCGTGAGTGTTGCAAGAGTGTCTGTGTACATTCACACTTGTTGTGTCCCTCGTGAGTGTTGCAAAAGTGTCTGTGAACTTTCACACTTGTTGTGTCCCTCGTGAGTGTTGCAGAAGTGTCTGTGTACATTCACACTTGTTGTGTCCTCGTGAGTGTTGCAAAAGTGTCTGTGACGTTCACACTTGTTGTGTCCCTCGTGAGTGTTGCAAGAGTGCCTGTGTACATTCACACTTATTGTGTCCCTCGTGAGTGTTGCAAGAGTGTCAGTGTACATTCACACTTGTTGTGTCCCTCGTGAGTGTTGCAAGAGTGTCTGTGTACGTTCACTCTTGTTGTGTCTTTCGTGAGTGTTGCAAGAGTGTCTGTGTACATTCACACTTGTTGTGTCCCTCGTGAGTGTTGCAAGAGTGTCTGTGTACGTTCACACTTGTTGTGTCCCTCGTGAGTGTTGCAAGAGTGTCAGTGTACGTTCACACTTGTTGTGTCCCTCGTGAGTGTTGCAAGAGTGTCAGTGTACGTTCACACTTGTTGTGTCCCTCGTGAGTGTTGCAAGAGTGTCAGTGTACGTTCACACTTGTTGTGTCCCTCGTGAGTGTTGCAAGAGTGTCAGTGTACGTTCACACTTGTTGTGTCCTCGTGAGTGTTGCAAGAGTGTCAGTGTACGTTCACACTTGTTGTGTCCCTCGTGAGTGTTGCAAGAGTGTCTGTGTACGTTCACACTTGTTGTGTCCCTCGTGAGTGTTGCAAGAGTGTCAGTGTACGTTCACACTTGTTGTGTCCCTCGTGAGTGTTGCAAGAGTGTCAGTGTACGTTCACATTTGTTGTGTCCCTCGTGAGTGTTGCAAGAGTGTCAGTGTACATTCACACTTGTTGTGTCCCTCGTGAGTGTTGCAAGAGTGTCTGTGTACATTCACACTTGTTGTGTCCCTCGTGAGTGTTGCAAGTGTGTCAGTGTACGTTCACATTTGTTGTGTCCCTCGTGAGTGTTGCAAGTGTGTCAGTGTACGTTCACACTTGTCACTTTGTATTGAGAGGAAAGATTCCTGATACTGGTGATTCATGTTGTCATTATTCGTGATACTGGTGATTCATATCATTCCTGATACTAGTGATTCATATCATTCCTGATACTGGTGATTCATATCATTCCTGATACTGGTGATTCATATTCCTGATACTGGTGATTCATATCATCCTGATACTGGTGATTCATATCATTCCTGATACTGGTGATTCATATATTCTGATACTGGTGATTCATATCACTCTGATACTGGTGATTCATATATTCTGATACTGGTGATTCATATCATTCCTGATACTGGTGATTCATATTATTCCTGATACTGGTGATTCATATCATTCCTGATACTGGTGATTCATATCATTCCTGATACTGGTGATTCATATCATTCCTGATACTGGTGATTCATATCATTCCTGATACTGGTGATTCATATAATTCCTGATACTGGTGATTCATAATATCCTGATACTGGTGATTCATATCATCTCCTGATACTGGTGATTCATATCATTCCTGATACTGGTGATTCATATCATTCCTGATACTGGTGATTCATATCATCATTCCTGATACTGGTGATTCATATTCCTGATACTGGTGATTCATATCATCATCCCTGATACTGGTGATTCATACTACTATCATTCCTGATACTGGTGATTCATACATCATTCCTGATACTGGTGATTCATATCATTCTGATACTGTGATTCATATCATTCTGATACTGGTAATTCATATTCCTGATACTGGTTATTCATATCACTCCTGATACTGGTGATTCAAATCATTCCTGATACTGGTGATTCATATCATTCATGATACTGGTGATTCATATCATTCCTGATACTGGTGATTCATATCATTCCTGATACTGGTGATTCATATTCCTGATACTGGTGATTCATATTCCTGATACTGGTGATTCATACCATCATTCCTGATACTGGTGATTCATAATCATTCCTGATACTGGTGATTCATCATCATTCCTGATACTGGTGATTCATACCATACATTCCTGATACTGGTGATTCATACCATCATTCCTGATACTGGTGATTCATCCATCATTCCTGATACTGGTGATTCATACCATCATTCCTGATACTGGTGATTCATACCATAATTTCTGATACTTGTGATTCATATAATCATTCCTGATACTGGTGATTCATACCATCATTCCTGATACTGGTGATTCATATCATCATTCCTGATACTGGTGATTCATACCATCATTCCTGATACTGGTGATTCATATCATTCCTGATACTGGTGATTCATACCATCATTCCTGATACTGGTGATTCATACCATCATTCCTGATACTGGTGATTCATACCATCATTCCTGATACTGGTGATTCATACCATCATTCCTGATACTGGTGATTCATACCATCATTCCTGATACTGGTGATTCATACCATTCCTGATACTGGTGATTCATATTCCTGATACTGGTGATTCATACCATCATTCCTGATACTGGTGATTCATCATCATTCCTGATACTGGTGATTCATACATCATTCCTGATACTGGTGATTCATACCATCATTCCTGATACTGGTGATTCATACCATCATTCCTGATACTGGTGATTCATTATTCCTGATCTGGTGATTCTATTCCTGATACTGATGATTCATACCATCATTCCTGATACTGGTGATTCATAAAATCATTCCTGATACTGGTGATTCATACCATCATTCCTGATACTGGTGATTCATACCATCATTCCTGATACTGGTGATTCATAAAATCATTCCTGATACTGGTGATTCATACCATCATTCCTGATACTGGTGATTCATACCATCATTCCTGATACTGGTGATTCATACCATCATTCCTGCTACTGGTGATTCATACCATCATTCCTGATACTGATGATTCATACCATCATTCCTGATACTGATGATTCATACCATCATTCCTGATACTGGTGATTCATAAAATCATTCCTGATACTGGTGATTCATACCATCATTCCTGATACTGGTGATTCATACCATCATTCCTGATACTGATGATTCATACCATCATTCCTGATACTGGTGATTCATACCATCATTCCTGATACTGATGATTAATGTTTTTCATCAATACAAGATATTGTTACTGAGAATATAATGAGACTATAAGACTCGTGTCATAGTTACAACAAGTGGCCGTCCTGACACTTGTACTCATCACACAACTTACAACAGGTGGCCGTCCTGACACTTGTACTCATCACACAACTTACAACAAGTGGCCGTCCTGACACTTGTACTCATCACACAACTTACAACAGGTGGCCGTCCTGACACTTGTACTCATCACACAACTTACAACAGGTGGCCGTCCTGACACTTGTACTCATCACACAACTTACAACAAGTGGCCGTCCTGACACTTGTACTCATCACACAACTTACAACAGGTGGCCGTCCTGACACTTGTACTCATCACACAACTTACAACAGGTGGCCGTCCTGACACTTGTACTCATCACACAACTTACAACAAGTGGCCGTCCTGACACTTGTACTCATAAGAACATAAGAACATAAGAAAGGAGGAACACTGCAGCAGGCCTGTTGGCCCATACTAGGCAGGTCCTTCACAATCCGTCCCACTAACAGAATATTTGCTCAACCCAATCTTCAATGCTACCCAAGAAATAAGCTTTGACAATTCTACCCACTCATGCGCGAGTCCCACTCAAATCCAACCCCTCTCACTCATGAATTTATCCAACCTAAATTTGAAACTACCCAAGGTCCTAGCTTCAATAACCCTACTAGGCAGACTGTTCCACTCATCAACTACCCTATTTCCAAACCAATACTTTCCTATATCCTTTCTAAATCTAAACTTATCTAACTTGAATCCATTATTGCGGGTTCTCTCTGGAGAGATACCCTCAAGACCTTATTTATATCCCCTTTGTTAATACCCATTTTCCACTTGTATACCTCGATCATGTCTCCTCATTCTACGTCTTACAAGTGAATGTAATTTTAGGGTTTTCAATCTTTCTTCGTAACAAGTGGCCGTCCTGACACTTGTACTCATCACACAGCATCTGCCCTTTTCCGATGTCAGTATTAGTTAAGTTAGACAAGTCATGGTGCAACTTTCCGCTCTCTTCAGAACCCGTCGACGTGTTTTTGGGTGTCAGCTTCCTTATCCTCATCTAGATGGTAATGTAGATAGTGAGGAGCAGCGTACCTAAGATGCCTGTGACCGGTCTCGAGAGTTCTCTCCGGCATCCTGAAGCTAGCCATCTGTCTTGCCCCACTAATTAACCAGGGGGACCAACGCTTAACATGTGGAACGCCACTAGTGACAGTTCCCAATTCTGATTTTTCCTAATTTATGCAAACTGTCTGTTGTTTCAGTGAGTCGTGTCTCATATTATTGATGGTCTACAATACTGACCAGTTGATTTGCCAGATAAATTTCCCAGTAGCGAGCACTGTCACATTTATCAGTGTGAGAGAACATACTGAAGTCCAGATGAAACCAGCGTACACTGTATCATGATCCGCCGCTTTAAGTAACTTAGTGGAAGAATCAAGACACCTTTCAGGCAAGGACACACCTTATCAATACACCGCCCCAGGGGCGTTGACCCCTGGAATTCTCTCCAGGTAAACTCCAGGTAAACACATTGAAAGTCATTGATCAGATTATGGTAGTCAGGAGAAACATTTAATATATACACTTGTAATAGTGGATGGTATGGATGTACCATACACCTTTACTAATTAAGAACATAAGAACATAAGAAAGAAGGAACACTGCAGTTGGCCTACTGGCCCAAGCGAGGCAGGTCCAAGTCTCCCACCGGCTTAAGCCAATGCCCCGACCCAGCCAGGTCAGGTTACATTCACTTAAGGAAGGAGCACGGCATCTGACCTAGTAGCACAAACTAGTCAGGTACAACTCACACCCACCCGCACCCACTCATATATTTATCTAGCCTATTTTTAAAACTACACAACGTTTTAGCCTCTATAACTGTACTCGGGAGTTTGTTCCACTCATCGACAACTCTATTACCAAACCAATGCTTTCCTATATCCCTTCTGAATCTGAATTTATCCAACTTAAAGCCATTGCTTCGAGTCCTGTCAATACAAGATATTTTTAGCACGCTATTTACATCCCCTTTATTTATTCCTGTTTTCCATTTATAAACCTCAATCATATCCCCCTAATTCTACGCCTTTCTAGAGAGTGCAGATTCAGGGCCCTCAGTCTATCCTCATAGGAAGATTTCTGATACATGGAATCAACTTAGTCATCCTCCTTTGTACATTTTCCAGAGCATTTATATCCATTCTGTAATACGGTGACCAAAACTGTGCAGCATAATCTAGATGAGGCCTAACCAAGGATATATAGAGTTGAAGAACAACCTGAGGACTCCTATTATTTATGCTTCTTGATATGAAGCCAAGGATTCTGTTTGCTTTATTGCGAACACTTATGCACTGCTGTCTTGGTTTTAGATTACTGCTAACCAGAACTCCTAAATCCTTTTCGCAATCAGTAGTATTAAGATCTACATTATTTAGTTTATATGTGGCATGGTTATTGTCCTGTCCCAAAATTTAGAACTTTGCATTTATCTATATTAAACTGCATCTGCCACTTCTCCGACCACTGCATCAGTCTATTCAAATCTTCCTGGAGTGCTCTAATGTCCTCATTTGAATGAATTGGACGGCCTATTTTGGTGTCATCGGCAAACTTGCTTATGTCGCTATTTATTCCCTCATCTATGTCGTTTATG
>WNWK01007140.1:0-97205 GCA_009830355.1 Cherax destructor | reverse complement strand
TACTGCATACTTGGTAACACAAAAAAATTAAATTATAACACAATAATTAATCAGAGACAATACTAGTGAAAAAAAAATTAATGAAAGTTTTTAATTTCAACACAAAAAACACTTTCTAGGGGGGGTTTTTCCCCCAGGATAACTCAAAGTTCATTTTCAAATTTCCTAGATTATCTGAAAATTAAAAACAAGTAATTGTCTCGGGTGTAGGACGTTGACGGGAAGCGTTGATTATGTTGGGTATCGGGGTTGCTGGCGTCGGCTTCTCCTCACACTCGTTTGAGCCCTTGGAAATTGGGCATAAAATGATGAACTACAAATCTAGGCTTTAAAAAAAGGTGGCACAAACAGCTCAGAAGAAACACACTCAGGACGCTGGGCCCGATTCGTAGTCAATAATTTTGCTTGCAGGACCCAGTTAAAACCCTTTCCCCGGGCACTCCTTGAAAATGATAATTTCAAAATGTATTTAATATGAGTGGATAGATAGCTAAAAAGGTAAAAAGTGTTCAAAGCCCATATTTAAATTCTAAAATAACTTTTCGCCAATTGCCAATATTCAAGGACCGTTTTTTTACGGTCCTCCCCAAAAAAAAAGGTGTCAAATTCTGAATGTTGCTAATTTGCAAATAAGTTTTTTTCCAAATTTATTATATTAGTAGACAATATCAAAACACAAATGGAACTTTTTCCAAACTTTAATTTAGGTATAAAAATATAAAAGTGAAAAAAGAAACATGGACAAAATTGCAAAGGGATAAAACTTTAAAGTCCCATATTTGAATTTCCTGAGAAAAAAAAATTTATTCTTGATCACAAATTTTTCCACAATGAAAGGCTATGAAAAAAAATTTTTCTTTCCTTCTTGATGCATAATTTTCCCATGGCACAAAAAATGAGGGTTGACATAATTTTTTTTTTCTGCAATAATTGCATGTAAATATTCTGCCTTACTGGCCAGTGACCTAGCATTTTATCAAACCTATCATTTGGTCAAACCTCACACTGTCATCAGGCCTTCCTGCCGTTGGTACTGCACTGGAGATGGCAACAGGGCATCTGGCCGATCTAGTCACTTTCCCCAAAATGCCAAAAATATTTGAAATTTTTGGAAGAGTTCACCATGAACAATTTCTAATTGTTTAGAAAAAAATAAGAATGTTTTTACACAAACCACTACAAAATTCATATATACTGAAATTTTATATAAATATTTATTTTCAAATTTTAAATGTGGCCCTCAGGGTGGACAATTTTAAAAAAGGTCCTCTTTGTTCATTTTCTAACTCCTGATATATATCTCAAAAAAAATCCCAAACTATTCATTTCCCCACTGGACACAACAATAGTACTTACGGACATTTGAAAATATAATCACAATGAAGACGTGTCTTTTGTGCTCTCTGTCAATCTGAAGAAAATTCCTCTCTTGACTACTCTACCAGCAGCTGAAGGAAGAACTGAGGGGAGCTAAGCTTGAGATACAGCGACTGACTGAGGAAAAAAGAGGATTTGTAATTTCCCGTAGAGAATCCCCCCAAGCCAGGAAAGGAACCTGGACAGTGGCTAAAACGCATGGGACAAAGTTAAGGCTCAAGAGGACGGGTGGAGAGGTAGAAACAACGAAGACCCAGGAGAATGTTGTGGAAACATCGAACCCATTCTCCGTGCTACCCGATGAATGTGAGTTGACTTCTGGGAGCGTCACGCGAAAGACACAAAGGAAGGTAAAAACATTGTTGTTGTTGGGGACAGTCAGGTTAGGTACATGGATAGGGCTTTCTGTTTGATTGATAGGAGTAGGAGACAGAGGGTTTGCTTTCCTGGGGCTGGGATGGAGGATATTGTTAGCCGTCTGGACGACATCATGAGAGGTAATGGGAGTAATCCTATTATCTGTCTCAGTGCTGGAGGCAACGATGTTGGCAGACGTAGGAGTGAGGACCTGACTAGCAGGTTTAGGTCAGCAATAGACATAATTAGGAAGAAGGGTGGGAACCCTGTCATATGTGGTATTTTGCCAAGGAGAGGAGTTGGAAATGAATGGCTGTCCAGGGCAATTGGTGTCAATTGCTGGCTGGACAAATACTGTAAGGAAAATTCAGTAACATTCATTGACAACTGGGACCTCTTCTATGGCAGAAATGACATGTATGCCAGGGATGGGGTTCACTTATCCAGGTCTGGGGTGGGGGCACTGGCAACTGCAGTGGAGGGAGCTGTTAGGGCTTTAAACTAGAAATAGTTAGTGGTATGGGTTTTGGGGGGAAAACAGAGAAGTCCCAGTGTAGTAATATTATAAGTTGTAGGAGAACTAGTAATAGGCAGAATAAGGTGGATAGTGGAAAGCTAGTGACACTAGATGACAAGGACAGTAATAGGTATAGTGGAAAAACAGAGATGAGCAGGAAGGTAAAGAGAAAGGAGGGTCTCTAAATATATATTACACCAATAGTCGTAGTGCTAGGAATAAGATGGACGAGTTGAGATTAGTTGCAAGTACGGGTAATATTGATGTTTTTGCAATAACTGAGACATGGTTTAATATGAAAAATCGGGACTTGCCTGCCGAATGTCACATTCAGGGTTTTAAATTGTTCCAAGTAGACAGAAGTATCGGGAAAGGGGTGGGGTGACACTCTATGTCCGTGATCATTTAAATTGTTGCATAAAAACGGGTATAAAGTCTGAATTAACACATACAGAGTCTGTCTGGATAGAATTTTCAGAGGGTGTGAAAAATTGATTTTAGGCGTGATTTACCGTCCTCCAAACTTAGATAGGGAACAAGGAGACTACTTTGGGAGGAAATTGTTAAGGCCACAAGACACGATAACGTAGTAATTCTAGGGGACTTTAACTTTAGTCAGATTGATTGGAATTTCATGACAGGGAATTTAGAATCTAACGACTTTTTAGAAGTAGTTCAGGATTGCTTTTTGAAGCAGTTTGTAACAGAACCTACAAGGGAAATAACCTACTTGACTTGGTTCTGGCAAGCAAGGAAACCCTTGTTAATAATTTAGAAATTACAGAGGAACTCGGCTCAAGCGACCACAAGTCAATTACCTTTAGCATTGAATGGATATATGATAGTAGGGATAATTCAGTAATGGTCCCAGATTTTCGCTTAGCAGATTATAATGGACTTAGAGAACACTTATCAACTGTGGACTGGGGTGAAGAAGAGAGGTATCAATATGACAGTTTTCTTAACACTATACAGGCTGCCCAAAGAACATTTATCCCGTATAAAGAAATTAGATCAAGTAGAAATGACCCAAAATGGATGAATAATAGGCTCAAATATCTTTTAGGGCAATTAATACATAGCATTAATACATAGCATTAGAAATCTTCCTTACGAAGAAAGATTGAAGACCCTAAAATTACATTCACTTGTAAGACGTAGAATGAGGGGAGACATGATCGAGGTATACAAGTGGAAAATGGGTATTAACAAAGGGGATATAAATAAGGTCTTGAGGATATCTCTCCAAGAGAGAACCCGCAATAATGGATTCAAGTTAGATAAGTTTAGATTTAGAAAGGATATAGGAAAGTATTGGTTTGGAAATAGGGTAGTTGATGAGTGGAACAGTCTGCCTAGTAGGGTTATTGAAGCTAGGACCTTGGGTAGTTTCAAATTTAGGTTGGATAAATTCATGAGTGAGAGGGGTTGGATTTGAGTGGGACTCGCACATGAGTGGGTAGAATTGTCAAAGCTTATTTCTTGGGTAGCATTGAAAATTGGGTTGAGCAAATATTGTTAGTGGGAC
The DNA here is from genome assembly GCA_009830355.1 of Cherax destructor. NCBI lineage: Eukaryota > Metazoa > Arthropoda > Malacostraca > Decapoda > Parastacidae > Cherax > Cherax destructor. Next base: position 93,426 of record WNWK01007140.1, on the reverse strand, counting down.
GGATTGTGAAGGACCTGCCTAGTATGGGCCAACAGGCCTGCTGCAGTGTTCCTCCTTTCTTATGTTCTTATGTTCTTATATGAGTGGAACTAGAGCAAAAATCCGGCTCTGGGTGACGCCAAACGAGAAGTGTTTACATTTTGGTCTCTCAACCAATGGGAAGCGAGCAGACGCCAGTCTCACGCAGACTCGCAGAAGGCTTGTGATTGGTCAGAAATAGAGAACGGGAACCTAGATGCGAGTGGGACTCGCACATGGTAAATACAATTATCAAAGCTTATTTCTTGGGTAGCATTGAAAATTGGGATAAGCAAAATATTCTGTTAGTGGGATGGATTGTGAAGGACCTGCCTAGTATGGGCCAACAGGCCTGCTGCAGTTTTCCCTCCTTTCTTATGGAAAAATAAACACATAAGCAGTATAATGTGATCCTTTATTGACAACGTTTCGCCCAAGCAGTGGGCTTTATCGAGTCACAAACAGATCTACCTAGAGAATGCTGGGTCAGGTGGAGAATGTGGGTCAGGTGGAAATATGGGTCAGGTGGAGAATGAGCATTCTCCACCTGACCAGCATTCTCCACCTGACCCAGCATTCTCCACCTGACCCAGCATTCTCCCGACCCAGTATTCTCCACCTGACCCAGTATTCTCCTGACTAAATCCTATAAATAGTCATGTATCTTTTATCCAGGTAGATCTGTTTGTGACTCGATAAAGCCCACTGTGTGGGCGAAACGTTGTCAATAAAGGATCACATTATACTGCTTATGTGTTTATTTTTCCATTGTGTCGGTATTTTATACTATTTATTTCCATCCTTCTTTCTTATGTTCTTATGAACAAGGGTAGAAAGGGTTGTTAAGAGGGGACAAGGATAGAAGGTTGTTAAAAGGGACAAGGGTAGAAGGTTGTTAAGAGGGAACAAGGGTAGAAGGTTGTTAAGAGGAAACAAGGGTAAAAAGGTTGTTAAGGGGGAACAAGGGTAGAAGGTTTTTAAAGAGGGAACAAGGGTAGAAGGTTGTTAAAAGGGGACAAGGTAGAAGGTAAGAGGGAACAAGGGTAGAAGGGTGTTAGAGGAAACAAGGGGTTGTTAAGAGGAACAAAGGTAGAAGGTTGTTAAGAGGGAACAAGGGGTTGTTAAGGGGGAAAAAGGTAGAAGGTTGTTAAGAGGGGACAAGGATAGAAGGTTGTTAAGAGGGGACAAGGATAGAAGGTTGTTAAGAGGGGACAAGGATAGAAGGGGTGTAGAAAGCTTTTAGGAGAGGTTATAATGGTAGAAACGGGTGTAGAGGGTTAATAGAGAGAGGGGGAAAGGGGGAGGGAGGAGTGTATAGGTTTGTTTGGGGTAAGAGGATGGGGGTTGCAGTGTCATATGACCTCACCTCTTGCCTTACCCCATGGATCAGAGGACCTGGGGTTGACATAAGAAGTAAAATCAGGGATCTTGAAAGATCACGGTGTGAAGAGGGGCTGTTGCAGATATAATGTAAATGTCCCTGAAGCAGTCTTGTCCAGATATATATATATATATATATATATATAAAATATATATATATATATATATATATATATATATATATATATATATATATATATATATATGTATTATATATATATATATATATATATATATATATATATATATATATATATATATATATAAATATATATGTTATATATATATATATATATATATATATATATATATATATATATATATATATATATGTCGTGCCGAATAGGTAAAACTTTGATTTTGGCTTAAATAAACGCTCTTCCTGCTGAATAAGGCAAGTGAAAATTTGTGTATGCAATAATTTTGCAAAAATCATTCTGAACCTAACGAAAAAATATATATATTTCATTGTGTTTGTTTATTATTAAAGGAAACCCCCAAAATATATATTAATAAAGGACACAAGTGTAAGTAATGCCAGGAGCTTTGTCAAGCATTAGCTGCGCATGTGTCTTTTTACCTAATATATTGCCGGTAATTCTTCAAACATTATTACATAGGTACCTGATCAACCAGGCTGTGATGGATATGTGGTGCACCGGGCCTCTAACAGCAACAGCCTGGTTGACCATTTAGCACCAGACGAGCCTGGCCCATGGCCGGGCTCCGGGGTAGAAAGACTCTCGAAACTCATCAAAGGTATATCAAAGATAAATGAAAAGAAATCACAAAACAATACAACGTGCGTTTGTAAAATGAAAAAAATACCACAGATAAAATAGGAAATAAAACCTGAGCACTTTTATGTGCTAACACACACATCTTCATGTGCTAACACACACATCTTCATGTGCTAACACACATCTTCATGTGCTAACACACATCTTCATGTGCTCACACATATATCTGAATATATGTGTGTAAGCCTCATATTCACTATGGTATCTTTTCATTATTACATATATACACTGAGACGTACACCTCCCGATGCACATATGTGCACAAATAGTGTACACACATGTCAGATATTACAATGGTTAATATCCTTTAATAATATATTATAACTTCTCTCACCACTTGCTATACAAAAAGTGTTATTATTATGTTTATAATTATTATCACTGTTCTTTTCTTTTGGGTTTTTAATGGCCGTAAGAAGATGCAGAGGCCATTATGATACATTGCAACCTGAGTTAGGAAGAGACAAGGTAAATGTACCTGTGTCAATGTAATGTGCAAGTGTGGATCGTCAACCATTTTTATTATTATTATTATTATTATTATTATTATTATTATTATTATGATTATTATGATTATTATTATTATTATTATTATTATTATTATTATTATTATTAATATTGTTATTATTATTATTATTATTATTATTATTATTATTATTATTATTATTATTATTATTTTTATTATACATTAACTTTCGTGCTAAATATTTCTCCTTCATTCTCTCAATTTCCCTGTTGCTTCAGGATTCTCATTTCCCAGCCTTCTTATCCCTATCCCTCTTTCTCTTCCCTTCCACTCCTTGCTCCTTCCCCACTCCCTATTCTTCTTGTTGCCCCTTGTTCCAGCAGAGTCCCAGGCCTCTCATGATCTACGACTTGTTCCTTCGTGGACGTTTACGACGCCCGGACACCATAGACGATCACAAGGTGGCCGGAAGCATATTTACTGTGAGAAAACATATTATATTTCTGAAATACATCTGGGTACGGTGGCGAAGGGTATACCTGTCGAATTATTACCAAGGAAATGTAGAAAGTCTTTCCGTTTTGCATAGGGGGAGTCTTTGTTAAAATCATTGTTCAGTGATGTTAAATTCACTGAGCATTTTGTCTAACATTACTAACTGAATTTGTAAACGATTTCCTGAAGCTCCATAGAGGAGTGAAAATTATGGAAAAGTGTTTAGAAAACACTGAGTAGATCTGTATGAAGTTCCGTAGGGAAATCTAGGGCATGCCAAACCAGAGATGATATTTTATGGCCCTGGAACCCCCTGGTCTGGAAGTATTGGTGCACAGCTTTAAAAAGCTCATTTAAACAGGGAAGCTTGCAGATGTGAACCATATACAGAGAACTTTTACTGCCTGTTTTTATTCACCCAAAAAACTTCAACTGTTGAGAGCACTTTAAAGTCCCTCAAAATTTACTACTTGGAGATTAGGCAAGAATGATATATATCATAATGTTTATGTGTGAAAGGTTGATGTCCTGCATGAACAGGAAACATGAACAGGAGACATGAGCAGGAGACATGGTAGAAAGTACAAAATACTCACAATGAAAATAAATGGTGCTATAAGTAAACTATGGGATAACTTAAGGATAAAGGGTCCAAGGCTTTTTACACACTCCCTTCATACATAATAACAGACACTTATTTCAAGAGGGAATTTGATAAGTCCTATGGTGCACACTTTGGACTACACACAGCTAACAGTAGTAGCCTTACTAAGGAAGACACATAAAGCAAGATTACTGATCACGAGGCTGATAATCCACGGAAGATTCGACAGTTTAAAAGGTTAGGCAGAAACCAATCATGAACGCAGCTTCTTAGGCCACAGAAAGATACATCGGATACTTCATCTGATTACAGGTGATTACGAGCGAAGATTCCTAGAGTTCTGATGACAGGACAGAGGTTTCTAGTGCCCGAAATAAAAATCAGGCACTAGAGCATTGGTCTTACATTCTTAAGGAAGCACTAAGCCCGTAGGAGTCATACAGCTCTTAGGAAATGGGAGGTAAATAGGTATAATACAAAAAAGGGAGGACAGCTCATGTGAATTTGATCGCAGAGACATTAAAAGAGATGCGGTTGGTATCCATTATTCCAGCCTTGGATTGAGCCTGATTGTCTTCCTCCAGGCACTGTATGAACGAGTTTAACACACCCTCCCTAAAAAAATAACACTTGTCATAGCCTAGGAGTAAGCTGTGATGTTAGTGGGCAAGAGTCTTGGAATCATTCAGCGGGACACCAATCACAGTCCAGGAGCAGCGTCCCTGCCTGAGCGTGCTGGAATCTGAAACTGCTTCCAGCGGACACCGATCACAGTCCAGGAGCAGCGTCCTGCCTGGGCGTGCTAGAATCTGAAACTGCTTCAGCGGGACACCGATCACAGTCCAGGAGCAGCGTTCCTGCTTGAGCGTGCTAAATTTGAAACTGCTTCCAGCGGGAACCGATCACAGTCCAGGAGCAGCGTCTTGCCTGAGCGTGCTAGAATCTGAAACTACGTCCAGCGGTTCTTATATTGTGATACCTGACACCTTCCGTCATGCTTGGAATCTCCTGGCGTAAGGTCCTTGACCACTCAGGGTGTTGCTGGTGTTAATATTTCTGCTTTTGTTGTTCTCATCGTCGCTGTTGGTGTTGTAGCTCTTGTTATTTGTATTACTGTTTTTCTTGCTTGTGTTGGAAGACACTGTCAAGAAAGGAGTATGACTGGATGGGAGGAGTGGGAGCTGCCTAGCACGAGCAAGTAGGTAGACCTCTCTTCTCTGGTCTCCCATCATGGTTCACAGTGGTCTCTTGTTCTTGCGTGTGTTGTAGTGACCTCGTGTTCATGTGTGCGTTGGTAGAGTGACCTCGTTTTCTTGTTTGTGTTGTTGTGACCTCGTGTTCTTGTGTGTGTTGGTAGAGTGACCCCGTGTTCTTGTGTGTGTTGTAGTGACCTCGTTTTCTTGTGTGTTGTAGTGACCTCGCGTTCTTGTGTGTGTTGTAGAGTGGTCTCGTGTTATTGTGTGTGTTGTAGTGACCTCGTGTTCTTGTGTGTGTTGTTGAGTGGTCTCGTGTTATTGTGTGTGTTGTAGTGACCTCGTGTTCTTGTGTGTGTTGTAGAGTGGTCTCGTGTTCCTGTGTATGTTGTAGTGACCTCTTGTTCCTGTGTGTCTTGTAGAGCGACCTCGTGTTTTAGTGTGTTGTAGAGTGAGACCTCGTGTTCCAGTGTGTTTTAAAGTGACCTAGTGTTCTAGTGAGTTGTAGAGTGATCTCGTGCTCTAGTGTGTTGTAGAATGACCTCGTGTTCTAGTGTGTTGTAGAGTGACCTTATGTTCTAATGTGATGTAAAGTGACCTAGTATTCTAGTGTGATGTAGAATGACGTCGTGTTCTAGTGTGTTGTAAAGTGACCTCGGGTTCTGGTGTATTGTAGAGTGACGTCGTGTTCTAGTGTGATTGTGTTATAGAGTGACCTCGTGTTCTAATGTGTTGTAAAGTGACCTCGTGTTCTGGAGTATTGTAGAGTGATGTCGTGTTCTAGTGTGTTGTAGAGTGACCTTGTGCTCTCGTATGCTGTATAGACGAGGGTGTTTAAAAGCCTTAGACACCACTAGTGAATCCCGTCCCCTACAGCGTCTTAGAGATCTTCTACCTCATCTTCGACAGTATTTAAGACTCAGTTCTCATGCTTCAGTTTTGTATCGTTCCAGACCATGGAGCTGAACTCTTATCCAGGCTGAGGGACTCACAACCTTGTTCCAGACCATGGATCTGAACTCTTCTCCAGGCTGAGGACTCACCACCTCAGATACTTTTTCTCCAAGGACTGATTACATCATCTCTATTTCATTCCCCTGCCCCCTCTGTATGTGACTGAAGAAGCCTACTGTGTAGGCTAAACGTTTCATCAATAAAGATACCCAGCTGTTACACATGTGTCTTAATTTTCATCTGCCACATTGCCACCGTATCTACCCTATCATATGCTTTTTCCAAATCCATAAATCCCACAAAAACCTCTTTACCCATGTCTAAATACTGTTCACCTATATGTTTCGCTGTAAACACTTGGTCTACACACCCCCTACCCTTCCTAAAGCCTCCTTGTTCATCTGTTATCCTGCTCTCTGTCTTACTCTTAATTCTTTCAATAATAACTCTACCATACACTTTACCAGGTATATTCAACAAGTTTATTCCACTATAATTTTTACACTCTCTTTTGTTCCCTTTGCCTGCATACAAAAGAACTATGCATGTTCTCTACCATTCCCTAGGTACCTTACCCTCTTCCATACATTTATTAAATAAAAGCACTAACCACTCCAAAACTAAATCCTCTCCTGCTTTTAACAATTCTGTCTTTATCCCATGAATTCCAACTGCTTTACCCCCTTTCATTCTACCCACTGCCCCACGCACTTACCCCACACTCATAACTGGCTCTTTCTCACTCCTACAAGATACTATACCTCCCTTCCCAAAACACGAAATCACTGCTTCCCTGTCTTCGTCAATATTTAACTGTTCCTCAAAATATTCCCTCTATCTTCCCGATACCTCTAACTCCCCATCTAATAACGCTACTCTCCTATTCTTAACTAACAAACCCATTTGTTCCCTAGGCTTCCTCAACTTATTAATCTCATTCCAAGACTTTTTTTATTTTCAACAAAATTTGTTGATAACATCTCACCCACCCTCTCATTTGCTCTTCTTTTACATTTCTACTGCTTAACCTCTCTTTTTCTCTCCATATACTCCTCCCTCCTTGCATCACTTCTACTTTGTAAAAACCTCTCATATGCTAACTTTTTCTCCCTTACTAATCTCTTTACTTCCTCATTCCACCAATCGCTCTTCTTCCCTCCAACACCCACTTTCCTATAACCACAAACTTCTGCTGAACACTCTAACACTACATTCTTAAACTTACCCCATACATCTTCAACTTCATTGCCTATACTCTCACTAGCATCTATCCTCCAATAGTTGTTTATATCTTACCCTAACTGCCTCCTTCTTTAGTTTATAAACCTTCACTTCTCTCTTACTTTCTGACTCCATTCTCCTTGTATCTCATCTACCTTTTACTCGTAATGTAGCTACAACTAAACAATTATCTGATATATCTGTGGCCCCTCTATAAATATGCACATCTTGAAGTCTACCCATCACCCTTTTATCTACCATTACATAGTCCACCAAATTGCTGTCATTGCACCCTGTATCATATCTTACATACTTATTTATCACCAAACCCCATTTCTATACAATGTTCAATCGAAGGCTCTCCATTATCATTTACACCTGGCACCCCAAACTTACCTACCACACCCTCTCTAAACGCTTCTCCTGCTTTAGCATTTAGGTAACCTACCACAATTACTCTCTCATTTGGTTCAAAAGTTTCTAATCACTCGCTTAACATTTCCCAAAAACTCTCTCCTCCACACTCCTCTCTTCTCCAGGTGCATATACACTTACTATGATCCACTTTTCGCATCCGACCCTTATTTTAATCCACATAATCCTTGAATTTATACATTTATATTCCCTCATCTCCTTCCACTACCGGCTATTGAACAGTCATGGCACCCCTGCTTTTCATCTGGGGTACGTTGCACCGTCTGCCAAGCCTTTTGCTTTCATATGTAGTGACTTCTGTGTGCAGATTTACCACCTTTCGCTCTAGAATTCGAAGCACTGGTAGTTGTAGCGTGTTGTGGTAGTACTAATATTAGTTGGTGGTGGTAGAACTGAAGTGTAGTGGTGGGTGGTGGTAGTACTGGTAGTGGTGAGGGTGGTAGTATGTAGTGTGGTGGTGGTAGTAATGGTAGTGGTGGGTGGTGGTAGTACTGGTAGTGGTGAGTGGTGGTAGTACTGGTAGTGGTGAGTGGTGGTAGTAATGGTAGTGGTGGGAGGTGGTAGTAATGGTAGTGGTGAGTGGTGGTAGTAATTGTAGTTGTGAGTATACCTGGAGATGGTTCCGGGGGTCTACGCCCCCGCGGCCTGGTCTGTGACCAGGCCTCATGGTGAATCAGGGCCTGATCAAACAGGCTGTTACTGTTGGCCGCACGTAAACCGACGCACGAGCCACAGCCTGGCTGGTCACATACTGACATCAGGTGCTTGTCCAGTGCCCGCTTGAAGATAGCCAGGGGTCTATTGGTAATCCCCTTATGTATGCTAGAGGGAGTTGAACAGTCTTGGGCCCCTGACACTTATTGTGTTGTCTTTTATAGTGCTAGTGGCACCCTGCTTTTCACTGGGGGATGTTACATCGTCTCCCGAGTCTTTGATTTCACAGGAGGGATTTTCGTGTGCAAGTTTGGTACTAATCCTCTAGGATTTTCCGTGTATATAATAATGTATATCTCGCCTGCGTTCTAGGAGTACAGGTTTGAACTTCAAGCGTTCCCAGTCACCTCAGTGACTAGGAACGCTTGAAGTTCCTAAACCTGTATTCCCTAGAACGCAGGCGAGAGAGATACATGGTTATATACACTTGGAAAATCTAGAGGGATTAGTACCAAACTTGCACACGAGCGTCACTCCCTCTGAGTGGTGGTAGTAAGGGTAGTGGTGGGTGGTGGTAGAACTGTTAGTGGTGGGTAGTGGTAGTGCTGGTAGTGATGAGTGGTGGTATTAGTGAGTGGTGGGTGGTGGTAGTAATTATAGTGGTGGGTGGTGGTAGTAATGGTAGTTGGGGTTGTGGTAGTAATGGTAATGGTGGGTTGTGGTAGTAATAGTAGTGGTACTGGTAGTGGTGGTAGTACTGTTAGTGGTGGTAGTACTGTTAGTGGTGGTAGTACTGGTAGTGGTGGTAGTAATGGTAGTAGTGGTAATACTGGTAGTGGTGGTAATACTGGTAGTGGTGGTAATACTTGTAGTGGTGGTAGTACTGTTAGTGGTGGTAGTAATGGTAGTGGTGGTAGTACTGGTAGTGGTAGTAGTACTGGTAGTGGTGGTAGTATTGGTAGTGGTGGTAGTACTGGTAGTAGTGGTAGTAGCAGTGCTAGTACTGGTAGCAGTAGCAGTGGTGGTAGTGCTGGTATTGATGGTAGTACTGGAAGTATTGGTAGTACAGATGGTGACGGTATTGGGAGTGGTGATAGTACTGGTAGTGGTGGTAGTACTGGTTGTGGTGGTAGTACTGGTAGTGGTAGTAGTACTGGTAGTGATGGTGTTAGTACTGGTAGTGGTGGTAGTTGGTAGTGGTGGTAGTACTGTTAGTGGTAGTAGTACTGGTAGTGGTGGTAGTTGGTAGTGGTGGTAGTACTGTTAGTGGTAGTAGTACTGGTAGTTGTGATAGTACTGGTAGTGGTGGTAGTACTGTTAGATTTGGTAGTACTAGTAGTAGTGGTAGTACTGGTAGTGGTGACAATACTGGTAGTGGTGGTAGTTGGTAGTGGTGGTAGTACTGGTAGTGGTGGTAGTACTGGTAGTGGTAGTAGTACTGGTAGAGGTGGTAGTACTGGTAGTGGTGGTAGTACTAGTAGTAGTGGTAGTAGCAGTGCTAGTACTGGAAGCAGTAGCAGTGGTGGTAGTGCTGGTAATGATGGTAGTACTTTTAGTAGTGGTAGTACAGAAGGTGACGGTATTGGGAGTGGTGGTAGTACTGGTAGTGGTAGTAGTACTAGTAGTGATAGTGGTAGTACTGGTAGTTGTGGTAGTACTGGTAGTGGTGGTAGTACTGTTAGTGGTGTTAGTACTGATAGTGGTGGTAGTACTGGTAGCAGTGGTAGTACTGGTAGTGGTGGTAGTACTGGTAGTGGTGGTAGTACTGGTAGTTGGTAGTGGTGGTAAGAACATAAGAACATAAGAAAGAAGGAACACTGCAGCAGGCCTACTGGCCCATGCGAGGCAGATCCAAGTCTCCCACCGACTTAAGCCAATGCCCCGACCCAGCCAGGTCAGGTTACATTCACTTAAGGAAGGAGCACGGCATCTGACCTAGTAGCACAAGCTAGTCAGGACCAACTCACACCCACCCGCACCCACTCATATATTTATCTAGCCTATTTTTAAAACTACACAACGTTTTAGCCTCTATAACTGTAATCGGGAGTTTGTTCCACTCATCGACAACTCTATTACAAAACCAATGCTTTCCTATATCCTTCCTGAATCTGAATTTATCCAACTTAAAGCCATTGCTTCGTGTCCTGTCAATACTAGATATTTTTAGCACGCTATTTACATCCCTTTATTTATTCCTGTTTTCCATTTATACACCTCAATCATATCCCCCCTAATTCTACGCCTTTCTAGAGAGTGCAGATTCAGGGCCCTCAGTCTATCCTCATAGGGAAGATTTCTGATACATGGAATCAACTTAGTCATCCTCCTTTGTACGTTTTCCAGAGCATTTATATCCATTCTGTAATACGGTGACCAAAACTGTGCAGCATAATCTAGATGAGGCCTAACCAAGGATATATAGAGTTGAAGAACAACCTGAGGACTCCTATTATTTATGCTTCTTGATATGAAGCCAAGGATTCTGTTCGCTTTATTGCGAACACTTATGCACTGTTGTCTTGGTTTTAGATTACTGCTAACCAGAACTCCTAAATCCTTTTCACAATCAGTAGTATTAAGATCTACATTATTTAGTTTATATGTGGCATGGTTATTGTCCTGTCCAATATTTAGAACTTTGCATTTATCTATATTAAACTGCATCTGCCACTTCTCCGACCACTGCATCACTGGTAGTACTGTTTGTGGTGGTAGTACTGGTAGTGGTGGTAGTACTGGTAGTGGTGGTAGTACTGGTAGTGGTAGTGGTAGTACTGGTAGTGGTAGTAGTACTGGTAGTGGTGGTAGTACTGGTAGTGGTGGTAGTACTGTTAGTGGTGATAGTACTGGTAGTGGTGGTAGTACTGTTACTGGTGGTAGTACAGTTAGTGGTGGTAGTACTGGTAGTGGTGGTAGTACTAGTAGTAGCGGTAGTACTGGTAGTGGTGATAATACTGGTAGTAGTGGTAGTACTCGTAGTGGTGGTAGTACTGGTAGTGGTGGAAACACTGGTAGTGGTGGTTGTACTAATAGGAGTGGAAGTGGGGTGGTAGTGGTGTTGGTAGTGGTAGTAGTACTGGTAGGGTGGTACTGGTAGTAGGGGTGGTGGTAGACAACACTGAGGACCACTAAAATTGACCACTGGGAAGGCGGAAACGACAATAGTGGTCGTCCAGCAAGTCGTCACCATCTCTAGCTTTATGACACCCAGCAAACTTCCTGGACCCAGCTAGCAAGACCTTCCAGGCCCAGCTGGAAGACTTTCCTGGGACCCAGCTGCAGCTTCCTGGGAGCCAGCAGCAAACCTTCCAGAGACCCAGCTAGGCAAGACTCCAGAGACCCAGCTAGCAACCTTCCTGGGACCCAGCTAGGCAAGACCTTCTGGGACCCAGCTAGCAAGACCTTCCAGAGACCCAGCTAGCAAGACCTTCCAGAGACCCAGGTAGGCAAGACCTTCCTGAGACCCAGCTAGGCAAGACCTTAATGGGACCCAGCTAGCAAGACCTCCCAGAGACCCAGCTACTCAAGACCTTCAGGACCCAGCTAGGCAAGACCTTCCGAGACCCAGCTAGGCAAGACCTTGGGACCCAGCTAGGCAAGACATTCCTGAAAACCCAGCTAGACAAGACCTTCCGAGACCCAGCTAGGCAAGACCTTCCTGGGACCCAGCTAGGCAAGACCTTCGAGACCCAGCTAGGCAAGACCTTCCTGACCCACAAGCAAGACCAAGAGACCCAGGTAGGCAAGACCTTCCTGAGACCCAGCTAGGCAAGACCTTCATGGGACCCAGCTAGGCAAGACCTTCCTGGGACCCAGCTAGGCAAGACCTTCTGGGACCCAGCTAGCAAGACCTTCCTGGGACCCAGCTAGGCAAGACCTTCCTGAGACCCAGCTAGCAAGACCTTCCTGGGATCCCAGCTATTCAAACCTTCTGAGATCCAATGGCAAGACCTCTGAGCCTAGGCAAGACCTTCCTGGGACCCAGCTAGGCAAGACCTTAATGGGACCCAGCTAGGCAAGACCTTCCTGGGACCCAGCTAGGCAAGACCTTCCTGGATCCAGCTAGGCAAGACCTTCCTGGGATCCAGCTATTGCACCACAATATATAACCACTACAACAGTACTCCACTACAACAGTACTCCACTACGACAGTAGTCTACTACAATAGTAGTCATCAACTATTTCCCACTATAGCAGTTGTCCACAACAACAGCAGTCCACTACAACAGTAGTTGAGAGTGGAAGTAGTTCACTATGAGTACCTGGGCAGGTCGAAACATATGGGAGAGTCTTCACACCTACTTCCCTGTGAACCTTCAGTAAAAGGTACCTGGGAGTTAGTTGATCGTTGTGGGTCGCATCTTGGGGAATGGTCAAGTACTACAAATTACTGAGCAACTCGAATGTCTCTCAAATGACCTAATTATGTATTATCTGAGACCCGAAAGGCTAAACCTAAACCCAACCTCCAGGTAGGTAGACCTTCCTGTGTTGTAACATGACAGTGGAAACTGCTGAAGAGGTGTGGCTGTAGATGCCATCTTGCTTCTCTAATACTCTTTAAGACTCTGAAGAAACTTCCTCTTGGAGCTGTGCTCCACCTTTGTGCTTCTGTCTTCAAGAGAGAGCTGAACACATACCTAAAGTCAGTAGCTGACCAGGCGGGCAGTGGTGCGTACGTTGGATTGCGTGCGGCCGGCAGTAACAACCTGGTTGATCCGGTCCTGATCAACCAGGGCTGCGGGGGCGTTGACCCCCGGAACACCTCTCGTATCTTCCAAGACTGGGAAGACACCTTGACAGTGACTGATCATTGTGTCCATGTAGTCCTATCCACCTGTCTCCTGCCTCTCTGGCCACTTGTGGAAGCCGGTGTCTCTACTACCCTAGTTTTGTCTTGCAGAGATCGGAGTTTAGCTCCTGGGCCCGCCTCTCTACTGCTTGCTCATTTTAGTTCCTAATCACCATAAAAATGGAAATGTTTCCTGATATTTATATCATCTTTGATTTATAAATACATTATTTTGTGTCTGTCGACCCACTGTTTCAAACAGTCGGTCCTAATACATTCTGTCAATTTTTCTGAGAATGTTGCAGTACGTTGTGATCATGTCTCCACTGGTGTCAAGTCCTTTTCAAGGTCCTTTTCCTGAATATCTTCTCGTAGTCTCGAAAGATTGTTCTAGTCTCTAACCTTTGGCCGTATTTTGTTTTGGAGATTCTTGACAGTTGTGTTGGCTCCACACTGGTGCTGTATATTCACACTGTTGAGTTTATAGACCGCTTTTCTTACTTCGTATGTCTGGCTTACGTCCTTAAGTTTCTGTTAAATGCAGATCGCACACTGCCTTCTTTTAATAACAGTTCAGATATAAAGAACAAATTATTACGATTCATTCTATACTTTGTTCTAGTAACGTTAAATATTGTTTCTTATTCGCCATATTACAATCACAATCAATAATCATAATCTAATTCCTCTTATAACTCGCCGGAGTATCCCAGGCCGGGTCTTGTCCACGAGGTGACCCGGCGGAGGTGAGCATCGAGGAGATCTATATTTACACCCAAGTTGACCATTTACAAGCGAGGTTCCTGCCTCCCCACGTACACCTTCTTGGTAGCGACCTCCTCTTCTTCTCCACTAACTTTCTTGTTCTGAATTCTACAAGCTCGATTTATCCTTGCTATACACCAGTTCTTGTGACCTGTGTTAAATATCTCTGGCAGTCCAGCTTAACCAACACACGGGAGTTAATTTTTATAGAAATGCAAGTGAGGATCATAGCATTTTCACTGAAATATAAACGATACATTTCGAAAAGAGCGTCAGTCGTTGTACTACGGCTTGGAAGAATGAATGAAGACGTGACGTCATATACCCACGGTCTTGTCAACACTCCTAAGATAACTTTACACTTATATTTATTAAGTCTTTATCATGACAAGTCTACAAAGTTACTAGCACCAACCAAATGGTATTTTGCGTCTTCGTATAAACATCCAACCGAGACAGTAAAACAAAACGGTGAAAAATGAGGCAAAGAATTAGTGTTGGCATTGAGGTTGGTGGTGCTTCGGAGTCGAACGCAAGGTATCCGGGTCAGGAGAGATGGTGCTGGCCTGTGGTCCGACCCTGGGCAAAAAGGAGCCAAAGGGAGAGCACGCAGAGTGAATCCATCGAGGAACAGGAAACGGGATTTTAGTGCCATTGCTAGCAATCAAGACACTGGCCTTGTATATGGTGGAGCAGAGGAACATCGAAAGTTACCCACGATGCAAGGTCAAGAATAGGAGCTTGTACCACAGGAACTGGGGCTAGTTATTGTTGAGAGAGACTCAAGTCTCCTACTCACCTGCTGAACTAGTTCACAGCAGATGCCTTATGAGTGATGACTGTTGTTGGTTGCATCCTAGGAAGGCCTAAGACCTAAAATGAAATAATCCAACTGCTTGGCTTTCTAGTTATTTTAAATAGATATTACTAGGACCGATGGAAAAAGTCACTTGGGGCAATAATTATGTACTCATTTGATATTTTTCCATAGCCCTGTGGAAGTGTGGCATAATTGACCTGAAATGGGTGCTGCACATCTTGTTACCATGAGCTATATTAGTCGTAACTTAAATCACGTATATCGTTGGAACTCCTAAATGCGTTGACCAGTGGCTCTACTAGCACCTCAACATATACGTGAAACACGCAGTTGACCTAGTGGCTCATACTACACCTCCAACATATACGTGAGAAACACTGCAGTTGACCTAGTGGCTCACAGACACCTCCAACATATAAGTAGAAACACTGCAGTTGACCTAGTGGCTCATACTAGACAGCTCCAACATACGTGAGAAACTATGCAGTTGACCTAGTGGCTCATACTAGACACCTCCAACATTACGTGAGAAACACTGCAGTTGACTTAGTGGCTCATACTAGACACCTCCAACATACGTGAGAAACACTGCAGTTGACCTAGTGGCTCATACTAGACACCTCCAACATATACGTGAGAAACACTGCAGTTGACCTAGTGGCTCATACTAGACATCTCCAACATATGTGAGAAACACTGCAGTTGACCTAGTGGCTCATACTAGACACCTCCAACATATACGTGAGAAACACTGCAGTTGACCTAGTGGCTCATACTAGACACCTCCAACATATACGTGAGAAACACTGCAGTTGACCTAGTGGCTCATACTAGACACCTCCAACATATACGTGAGAAACACTGCAGTTGACCTAGTGGCTCATACTAGACATCTCCAACATATACGTGAGAAACACTGCAGTTGACCTAGTGGCTCATACTAGACACCTCCAACATATACGTGAGAAACACTGCAGTTGACCTAGTGGCTCATATTAGACACCTCCAACATATACGTGAGAAACACTGCAGTTGACCTAGTGGCTCATATTAGACACCTCCAACATATACGTGAAACACTTCAGTTGACCTAGTGGCTCATACTAGACACCTCCAACATATACGTGAGAAACACTGCAGTTGACCTAGTGGCTCATACTAGACACCTCCAACATATACGTGAGAAACACTGCAGTTGACCTAGTGGCTCATACTAGACACCTCCAACATATACGTGAGAAACACTGCAGTTGACCTAGTGGCTCATACTAGACACCTCCAACATATACGTGAGAAACACTGCAGTTGACCTAGTGGCTCATATTAGACACCTCCAACATATACGTGAGAAACACTGCAGTTGACCTAGTGGCTCATATTAGACACCTCCAACATATACGTGAGAAACACTTCAGTTGACCTAGTGGCTCATACTAGACACCTCCAACATATACGTGAGAAACACTGCAGTTGACCTAGTGGCTCATACTAGACACCTCCAACATATACGTGAGAAACACTGCAGTTGACCTAGTGGCTCATACTAGACACCTCCAACATATACGTGAGAAACACTGCAGTTGACCTAGTGGCTCATACTAGACACCTCCAACATATACGTGAGAAACACTGCAGTTGACCTAGTGGCTCATACTAGACACCTCCAACATATACGTGAGAAACACTGCAGTTGACCTAGTGGCTCATACTAGACACCTCCAACATATACGTGAGAAACACTGCAGTTGACCTAGTGGCTCATACTAGACACCTCCAACATATACGTGAGAAACACTGCAGTTGACCTAGTGGCTCATACTAGACACCTCCAACATATACGTGAGAAACACTGCAGTTGACCTAGTGGCTCATACTAGACACCTCCAACATATAAGAACATAAGAATGGAGGAACACTGCAGAAGGCCTACTGGCCCATACAAGGCAGGTCCATATCAAAACCACCACTACCTAAGAATTTACTCCCGTACTCACGACACCAATCAAACCCAGCCCCTCCCACTCATATATTTGTCTAATCTCTTTTTAAAGCCACCCAAGGTCCTAGCCTCTATCACAGTACTCGGAAGATTGTTCCACGCATCTACAACTCTGTTCGAAAACCAGTACTTGCCTATGTCCTTTCTAAATCTAAATTTATCCGATTTAAATCCGTTATTTCTGGTTCTTACTTGGTTCGATATCCTCAGTATTTTATTAATATCTCCTTTGTTTATGCCCATCATCCACTTGTACACCTCGATGATATCTCCCTCATTCTACGTCTCTCCAGAGAGTGGAGATTCAATGCTCTAAGTCTATCTTCATACGGGAGATTTCTTATACTGTAAATCATTTTAGTCATTCTTCTTTGTATGTTCTCCAATGAATCTATATCCATCCTGTAGTAAGGAGACCAAAACTGAGCTGCATAATCCAAATGAGGTCTCACTAGTGATGTATAGAGCTGTAAAATAACTTTTGGACTTCTGTTGCTTATACTTCTTGAAATAAATCCTAGTAATCTGTTAGCCTTATTGCGCACACTTAGGCACTGTTGTCTTGGCTTTAGATTTCTGCTTACCATGACTCCCAAGTCTTTTTCACATTCTGTATGATCAAGCTCAACTTCACCTAGTTTATAAATTCGAGGGATATTTTCATTACCAACGACTAGACCTTACACTTGTCCACATTGAACTTCATCTGCCACTTTTCAGACCAAGACATTAATTTATCCAAATCCTCCTGGAGTTCACTGGTATCCTCCTCAGAATGAATTATACGGCCTATTTTTGTATCATCAGCAAATTTACTCATGTCACTTGCAATTCCTTCATCAAGGTCATTTATGTAAATTATGAACAACAATGGGCCCAAAACTGATCCTTGTGGAACGCCACTAGTGACTAATCCCCATTCAGATTTGACCCCATTAATGGAAACTCTCTGCTTTCTATTGGTAAGCCATGCCTCTATCCATGCTAGAACTTTACCTCCTATACCATGAGCTGCCACCTTTCTTAAGAGTCTCTTGTGAGGTACTCTATCGAAGGCCTTACTGAAATCCAAGTAAACTATATCATATTCTTTATCACTGTCTACTGCCTCAAATGTTTTATTGAAAAACGTCAGTAAATTTGTTAGGCAGGAACGACCTCTCGTGAACCCATGCTGAGATTCATTAATCAAATTATGTTCTTCAAGGTGACTTCTAATAATATCAGCTATAATTGATTCTAATAATTTGCCTACTATAGATGTGAGGCTTATTGGACGGTAATTTGATGGAATTGACTTATCCCCTGATTTGAATATAGGAACTACATTAGCTATCTTCCACATCTCTGGCACAATACCAGTTAGGATGGACGTATTAAACACATTCGTTAATGGCTGACTAAGTTCCATCTTGCATTCTTTAAGTACCCTGGAAAACAACTCGTCGGGTCCCGGGGACTTATTTTGCTTCAGTTTATCTATCTGTTTGATAACCATGTCCTCGTGACAGTAATATTAGTTAACTTGAATTCTTCAGGAACTGAATAATTGTTAATTTCTGGAATCTCATTTACGTCTTCTTGTGTAAAGACTGACAAAAAAAAGTCATTAAATAGAGAACACATTTCCAGTTCGTTATCCGTCAGCTGTCCATTCCCAATTTTCAGAGGTCCTACCTTTTCCCTCACCTTCGTCCTATACACTTGAAAGAACCCTTTTGGATTAGTCTTTGATTCATTAGCAACCTTAATCTCATAGTCACGTTTAGCCTTTCTAATCCCTTTTTTACTTCTCTTTTCAACTGAACATATTGGTCAATAAGGTTAACATCTCCTTTTGATGCGCCTATAAATTCCTCTTTTCTCCCTAATAGATGTTTTAGCCTCCTGTTAATCCATTTGGGATCGTTATTATTTGACCTAAATTCTCTCTGGGGAATAAATATACTCTGTGCACGTTGTACATTATTAAGAAAAAAATCATAAACGCAGATCCCATCGTAATCGTTAGCTAGATTACCCCAGTCGAGATTAGACAGGTGTTCCCTAAGTCCAATATAATCGGCAGAACGAAAATCAGGAACTTTTACCGTATTATCCCTATTCTCGTACTCCCAGGTAATATTAAAAGTAATGGATTTGTGATCACTAGCCCAAGCTCTTCAGTGATCTCCAGATTATTTACAAGAGTTTCTTTATTTGACAAGACTAGGTCGAGCAAATTATTACCTCTGGTAGGCTCCGTCACACACTGCTTCAGAAAACAGTCCTGAACTACTTCCATAAAGTCACTGGACTCCAGATTACCGGTCAAAGAAGTCCAGTCAATTTGACTAAAGTTAAAATCCCCTACTATCACTACGTTATTGTGTCTAGAAGCCCTAACAATTTCGTCCCAAAGAAGTCTCCCTCTATCGTGATCCAAGCCTGGAGGTCGGTATATTACACCTACAATCAGTTTTTCTTGACCTTCTAGAAACTCTACCCAAACAGATTCTGTTAATGATCCATCTATTTTTATGCCTGTTTTTATGCAGCAATTTATATTTTCTCGTACATACAATGCAACTCCACCCCCTTTCCCATTATATATGTCTACATGGAACAACTTAAACCCCTGAATATGACACTCAGCAATCATATCCCGACTCTTGGTATTATTATACACTGCAGTTGACCTAGTGGCTCATACTAGACACCTCCAACATATACGTGAGAAACACTGCAGTTGACCTAGTGGCTCATACTAGACACCTCCAACATATACGTAGAATGCAGTTGACCTAGTGGTTCATACTAGACACCTCCAACATATACGTGAGAAACACTGCAGTTGACCTAGTGGCTCATACTAGACATCTCCAACATATACGTGAGAAACACTGCAGTTGACCTAGTGGCTCATACTAGACACCTCCAACATATACGTGAGAAACACTGCAGTTGACCTAGTGGCTCATACTAGACACCTCCAAACATATAGCCAGTGAGAAAACACTGCAGTTGACCTTTAGTGGCTCATACTAGACACCTCCAACATATACGTGAGAAACACTGCAGTTGACCTAGTGGTTCAAACTAGACCGTTCAGGGCAGGAGAAATAGCAGAGCTGGAACAAATCCAGAGATCGTTTACGGCTCACATTGAGCCATTGAAACATCTAAATTATTGGGAACGCCTTCAAGTCTTGAACATGTACTCATTGGAGCGGAGGAGAGAGAGATACATGATAATATATACATGGAAAGTACTTGAGGGCCTGGTCCCAAATCTGCACACTGCCATAACAACATACTGGAGTGAGAGATATGGGAGAAAGTGTAAAATAAACCCAGTGAGGAGCAGGGGTGCGGTGGGGACAATACGGGAGCACTGTATTAACATCCGGGGTCCCAGACTATTCAACATCTTACCAGAAGATATCCGAAACACGGCTGGAACCAGTGTAGAAGCCTTCAAGAGGAAACTGGACAAATATCTTCACCAGGTGCCAGATCAACCAGGCTGTGATGGATATGTGGGGCAGCGGGCCTCCAGCAGCAACAGCCTGGTTGACCAGGCAAGCACCAGACGAGCCTGGCCCATGGCCGGGCTCAGAGAGTAGATACTCTCGAAACTCTTCAAAGGTATATCAAAAGGTATAGACACCTCCAACATATACTCAGGGTAACGGCTCACCACAAAAAAAGCCACATTAGTTACACTTGTCCTTTTACCCAATATACTCTCAGCCACTCCCACTTGTCTAACTTATTTTTACAGCTTCCCTAAGTGCTAGTAGCTTTGCTGGCACTATTTAGCAGTTAGGGCCACTTATGTACTGCACTGTTACCAAGCTATTTCTCTTTGGTACAGTGCCTAGGGTCATTAAATTGCCAGAATCGTTGAAACTGTCTATCTTGAGTCTACCTGGAGGTTGTTCTGGGGGTCAACGCCCACGCGGCCCGGTCCTCGACCAGGCCTCCCGGTGAATCAGGCCTGATCTACCAGACTGTTACTGCTGGCGGCATGCAATCCAAAGTACGAACCACAACATGGCTGATCGGACACTGACTTAAGGTATCTGTTCAGTTTCCTCTTGAAGACAGCCAGGGGGGTTATTCGTAATTTGCCTTATGTTGATGAGAGGCTGTTCAACAGTCTTGGGCCCCGGACACTTATTGTATTTTCTCTCACTGCTTTACATTGGGAGTATGTTGCAATGTCTGCTTAGTCATTTTTGCTTTTGCAAGGAGTGATTTTCGTGTGTAGATCTGGGACCAGTCTATCTAGAATTTTAGGTATCTTTCTCGCCTGCGCTCCAGGGAGTACAGATCAACATTTTCTAGATTTGCATTTTCTCCTGCCTTGAATGGGGCTGTCGGTGTAGAAGAGTATTTCAATCTAGAGAGAATAAATGCCTGTAAGAAAATCATCATTATACATCCTGTCTATTTCCTCGCAGATGTGAGAGAGACATTATTGTGATCCTTGAAGGTGAGATCCAGCACATTAACTCTCCGTTCTAGCTATTATTTCTTCAAGTTTTCCATTGAATATCATATTGTTTTCTGCGGCCCATTAACAAATTTTGTTTATATCCACTTGGAGACTTTCCATGTCCTCCGTGGAAGACAGTCTCATGTAGATTCTAGTATCGTCTGCAATAAAACGGCACGGGGCTATGGTTTTCATCTCTGTTTATGTCTGACATGAGGATGAGGAACAGGATGGGGAGTAAGTACTGTGCCTTGTGGAACAGAGCTTTTCACTGTGGCAGCCTCCGACTTAACTCTGTTTAATAGTACTTTTTGTGTTCTGTTGGTAAGAAAGTTGAATATCCACCTGCCTACATTTCCAGTTATTCCTTCAGCGTGAATTGTGTGCACTGTTACACCACTGTTGCACCACTGTTGCACCACTGTTGCACCACTGTTGCACCACTGTTGCACTTGTCTGTGCATATCACATCTGAATTCTGTTTGTCCTCCAGTGCATTCGAAACCATGTCATAGTTGTCCAGCAGCTGCGAGAAGCAGGAGTGCCCTGCTCTAAACCCATTCTGCCCTGGGTTCTGCAGATGTTGGGAATCCAAGTGAAGAGCGTTCTTGCTTCTTAGAACTCTTTCAAGGATTTTTATAATGTGGGACGCTAGAGCTGCCACTTTTGTTGAGTGGGTCTATATCTGTTGTTTCTAGCGACTGTGGAATGACACCCGTGTCTAGGCTCCCTCTCCATAGCAAACTTAAGACACGCAAAATGGGTTTCTTGAAGCTCTTGAACACAGAGTTCCACAAGTCTGGAGCAGAGTACATTGGAGTTAGGGTTATGGCAGAAATTTGACAGATATTGACAAAGTTTTGAGAACTGTTCATGGAAAAATTCGTTTGGATTGTCGATCTTTAGTCTCACTAAACAAGAGTTATACTGAGACTTCAGTATCTCACTTATTTGTTTGCTGTTGTCTGTGCAACGTTTCGCTCTCAAGCCTTTACAAACAATTCATAGACACAGAGGGAATATACATGCTTAGAGTGAGGTGTGAGGCACAATATAATCGTTGTAGAAGTAGTAATAGTTGTAATATTAGTGGTAGTAGTAGTAGCAATACATGTAGTAGTAAGAGTCGACTTGTACATGAATTAAAAAGGTTATTAAAGCCTATCGCAACAGTAAAATGTCATATTACTTGTGTCCTTTTACCTAAAATATTATTGGAAATTTTACCAACGTTAATACAAGTTCTGTCTTGATAAATTAGACACATATGTAACACTTGGGTATCTTTAATGAGGAAACGTTTCGCCACACAGTGGCTTCATTATTCCATACAAAGGAGAATCGTGAAGAACAGGAGGAGTTTGAGGTAATCAGTCCCCAGCTCAGCTCAGCTGAGGGACTAGGCTGACTCAGGGTTGTTAAATAGCAAAACTGAAAACACTTACTGAGTGCCACCACAAGAGAACACTTACTGAGTGCCACCACCAGAGGACACTTACTGAGTGCCACAACCAGAGGACACTTACTGAGTGCCACAGCCAGAGGATATTGCTGGGTGTTACCACTAGAGGACACCTACTGGGTGCCACCACTAGAGGACACTTACTGGGTGCCACCACCAGAGAACACTTACTGGGTGCCACCACCGGAGACTAGAGGATACTTATTGGGTGCCACCACCGGAGACTAGAGGATACTTACTGGGAGCCACCACCAGAGGACACTTACTGAGTGCCACCACCAGAGGACACTTACTGAGTGCCACAGCCAGAGAGCACGTTCTGTGTGCCACCACCAGAGGACACTTACTGAGAGCCACAGCCAGAGAATACTTACTGGGTGCCACCACTAGAGGACACCTACTGGGTGCCACCACTAGAGGACACTTACTGGGTGCCACCAATAGAGAACACTTACTGGGTGCCACCACCAGAGAACACTTACTGGGTGCCACCACCGGAGACTAGAGGATACTTACTGGGTGCCACCATCAGAGGACACTTACTGAGTGCCACCACCAGAGAACACTTACTGAGTGCCACCACCAGAGGACACTTAGTGAGTGCCACCACCAGAGGACACTTAGTGAGTGTCATCACCAGGGAACACTTACTGTGCCACCACCAGAGAACACTTACTGAGTGCCATCACCAGAGAACACTTACTGAATGCTACCACCAGAGGACACTTACTGAGTGTGAGTGCTACCACCAGAGGACACTTACTGAGTGAAACCAACAGAGAACACTTAGTGAATGTCATCACCAGAGAACACTTACTGAGGGCCACCACCAGAGAACACTTACTGAGTGCCACAACCAAAAGAACACTTACTTAGTGCCACCACCGGAGAACACATACTGAACGTCACCACCAGAGAACACTTACAGAGTGCAACAATCAGAGAACACATACTGAGTACCACAACCAGAGAACACTTACTTAGTGCCACCACTAGAGGACACTTACTGAGTGTCACAACAAGAGGATACTTACTGGGTGCCACCACCGGAGACTAGAGGGCACTTACTTAGTGCCATTACCAGAGAACACTTACTGAGTGCCACAGCCAAAGGATACTTACTGAGTGCCACAACCAGAGAACACTTACTGAGTGCCACCACCAGAGGACACTTACTGAGCGCCACAACCAGAGAACACTTACTGGGTGCCACCACCGGAGACTAGGGGATACTTTCTGGGTGCCACCACCAGAGGACACTTACTGAGTGACACCACCAGAGAGCACTTTCTGTGTGCCACCACCAGAGGACACTTACTGGGTGCCACCACTAGAGGACACTTACTGAGTGCCACCACCAGAGGACCCTTACTGGGTGCCACCACTAGATGACACTTACTGAGTGCCACCACCAGAAGACACTGAGTGCCACCACTAGAGGACACTTACTGGGTCCCACCACCAGAGAACACTTACTGAGTGCTACCACCAGAGAACACTTACTGAGTGCCACCACCAGAGAGCACTTTCTGTGTGACACCACCAGAGGACACTTACTGGGTGCCACCACTAGAGGACACTTATTGAGTGGCACCACATGAGGACACTTACTGGGTGCCACTACTAGATGACACTTACTGAGTGCCACCACCAGAACACATTGAGTGCCACCACTAGACGACATTTACTGGGTGCCACCACCAGAAAACACTTACTGAATGCTACCACCAGAGAACACTTACTGAGTGCCACCACCAGAGAGCACTTTCTGTGTGCCACCACCAGAGGACACTTACTGGGTGCCACCACTAGAGGACACTTACTGAGTGCCACCACATGAGGACACTTACTGGGTGCCACCACTAGATGACACTTACTGAGTGCCACCACCAGAAGACATTGAGTGCCACCACTAGAGGACACTTACTGGGTGCCACCACTAGAGAACACTTACTGGGTGCCACAACCAGAGAACACTTACTGAGTGCCACCACCAGAAGACTCATACAGGGCTCCACCACCAGAGGACACTTACTAGGTGTCACTAATGGGATTAAGGGCTGTCGGAAGTGCTATGACCTCAGCCTGACCCCGACCACAACTGGCACTCGCGAGGACCTCTTCTCATCCTCCTTCTCTTCCTCCCCTTTTTGTGTCTACTTTTTGCTGATCATGGACACCTATCCTCATACCACCACCTATCCCCATACCACCACCTATCCTCATACCACCACCTACCCTGACACCTTCAACTATAGTCACACCCTCACAACTATTTTCACACTATCTATCTCTACACCTCCCGCTATCCTCCTTAATCTCTGTTACCTTTATTTTGCCACCTCTTTCCACAAATTGTTCTCTATATTGAACAGTCAGTTTCAAGTGACGTGCGTGTGTTTTAATGTGTTTCATTTCTTGTGCCTCTGAAGGGACCACCTCTCAGTGCGTTTCAGATGACACTATTTACCCCTTACAAATTAAATGTTCTTTCTGATTTCTCAACTAAAGTTTTTTTTCGAAACCCAAATTCACCGATTTATATTCCTTAAATGTTGTTTGTATTGTCATTTCTCATTATTGTGAAACAGAGCAAAACAAGAACCCTCCCCTACCTTGCCCTTACAGCAGCTCCAACACTGATCTCTCAGTACTCTTGTGTCAATGAAATATTGTTACTAGTCACTGTGATAACGCTCCCCGCGGGGGCGTTGACCCCAAAACCCTCTCCAGGTATACTATCATCGTTAATGTTATGTAAATAAGCATTTCCTTATATATTTCTACACCATTTTCCTCAGAATGATTTCCCTGTTATGTCAAGTGATCATTGAGTAAAGTATGAGTGATTTAAAGTGTTTATTTCAGAGCAGATCTGGCTCCCCACCCACGGTGTAACACACCTTGGGCGTGATCCCTTACACCTGTCACCTACTGTCTGCCTAGCTGTGATACCTGGGTGTTAGTTGCCTTACACCTGTCACCTACTGTCTGCCTAGCTGTGATACCTGGGTGTTAGTTGCTTTACACCTGTCACCTACTGTCTGCCTAGCTGTGATACCTGGGTGTTAGTTGCCTTACACCTGTCACCTACTGTCTGCCTAGCAGTGATACCTGGGTGTTAGTTGCCTTACACCTGTCACCTACTGTCTGCCTAGCAGTGATGCCTGGGTGTTAGTTGCCTTACACCTGTCACCTACTGTCTGTCTAGCTGTGATACCTGGGTGTTAGTTGCCTTACACCTGTCACTTACTGTTTGCCTAGCAGTGATACCTGGGTGTTAGTTGCTTTACACCTGTCACCTACTGTCTGCCTAGCAGTGATACCTGGGTGTTAGTTGCCTTACACCTGTCACCTACTGTCTGCCTAGAGTGATGCCTGGGTTATTGCCTTACACCTGTCACCTACTGTCTGTCTAGCTGTGATACCTGGGTGTTAGTACCTTACACCTGTCACCTGTTTGCCTAGCAGTGATACCTGGGTGTTAGTTGCTTTACACCTGTCACCTACTGTCTGCCTAGCAGTGATACCTGGATGTTAGTTGCTTTACACCTGTCACCTACTGTCTGCCTAGCAGTGATACCTGGGTGTTAGTTGCTTTACACCTGTCACCTACTGCCTGCCTAGAAGTGATACGTGGGTATTGTCTTACACGTGTCACCTATCCTCATACAGAAGCTCAAGACTCATCGCCAGAGAAGACAACACTCAATACCGAAGAATCCTGGAATCATCACTTATCTGTATATCCAACAACTTCAACCAGAACAACGGCTTCTACAACATAGCTGAACCCCTTACCAAGAAACTTCTTCATCGCTTTCCCACATGAGAACTTAAGAATGGAACACTGCAAAAGGTTTACACAGATACTTGTTCAATCTCTTTTTAAAGCTTCCCAAGGTTTAAGACTCCATCACACTACTCTGAAGACTGTCACATGCTGCATTCCCCACCTGACTCAGCATTCTCCACCTGACTGAATCCTATAAATACTCATGTATCCAGGTAGATCTGTTTGTGACTCGATAAAGCCCACTGCGTGGGCGAAACGTTGTCAATAAAGGATCACATTATACTGCTTATGTGTATATTTTTCCATTGTGTCGGTATTTTATACCATTTATTTCCAACGTGTCACCTACTGCCTTCCTAGCAGTGATACCTGGGTGTTAGTTGCCTTACCCTGTCACTTCCGGTCTGCCTAGCAGTGAGTGCCTGGGTGTTAGTTGCCTTACACCTGCTAACCCTGTTTAGATGGCAGGTGTCACACGGTCTGGCAATATTGAGTGCCACCCAGGTGGTCGTCACATGGTCTGGCAGAGTGATAAGTGCCACCCAGGGGTTGTCACATGGTCTGGCAGTGGTGTGCAACCCAGGGGTCGTCACATGGTCTGGCAGAGTGGTGGATGCCACCCAGGAGGTCGTCACATGGTCTAGCAGAGTGGTTGGTGCCACCCAGGGGGGTCGTCACATGGTTTGGCAGAGTGGTGAGTGCCACCCAGGTGGTCGTCACATGGTCTGGAAGAGTGATGAGTGCCACCCAGGGGGTTGTCACATGGTCTGGCAGAGTGGTGAGTGCCACCCAGGGGGTCGTCACATGGTCTGGCAGAGTGGTGAGTGCCACCCAGGAGGTCGTCACATGGTCTAGCAGAGTGGTTGGTGCCACCCAGGGGTCGTAAATGGTTTGGCAGAGTGGTGAGTGCCACCCAGGGGTTCGTCACATGGTCTGGCAGAGTGGTGAGTGCCACCCAGGAGGTCGTCACATGGTCTAGCAGAGTGGTTGGTGCCACCCAGGGTCGTCACATGGTTTGGCAGAGTGGTGAGTGCCACCCAGGGGTCGTCACATGGTCTGGCAGTGGTGATTGCACCCAGGAGGTCGTCAAATTGTCTGACAGAGTGGTGGGTGCCACCCAGGAGGTCGTCACATGGTCTAGCAGAGTGGTTGGTGCCACCCAGGGGGGTCGTCACATGGTTTGGCAGAGTGGTGAGTGCCACCCAGGGGGTCGTCACATGGTCTGACAGAGTGGTGGGTGCCACCCAGGAGGTCGTCACATGGCTTGACAGAGTGGTGGGTGGCACCCAGGAGGTCGTCACATGGTCTGACAGAGTGGAGGGTGCCACCCAGGAGGTCGTCACATGGCTTGACAGAGTGGTGAGTGCCATCCAGGAGGTCGTCACATGGTCTGGCAGAGTGGAGGGTGCCACCTAGTGGGTCGTCACATAATATAATAATAATAATATCTTTATTTCTACAAGTACATGTACAAGGTATACAGACCATAGCTGTCGTCACATGGGCTGGCAGTAGTGGGTGCCACCCGGGGGAAAGAGGGGTGTCCTAGTGGGTCAAGTGGCACGGGTCTTGTCTTACCACATCCGGCAGTGCCACCTCCCACAATTAAAAACTTCTCCCTTACCTCCCCTTCCTTCCCTACTTCTCATACTTTCCCTACTTTCCCTGGCTTTCCTACCTCCCCTTCCTTCTCTTCCTTCCCTTATTTCCCTACATCCCCTTCCTTCACTACCTCCCCTTCCTTCTCTTCCTCCTCTGCCTTCCCTACCTCCCCTTCCTTCCCTACCTCCCCTCCCTACCA
The DNA here is from genome assembly GCA_009830355.1 of Cherax destructor. Taxonomy (NCBI): domain Eukaryota; kingdom Metazoa; phylum Arthropoda; class Malacostraca; order Decapoda; family Parastacidae; genus Cherax; species Cherax destructor. The sequence continues at coordinate 65,287 of WNWK01007140.1, read as the reverse complement.
TGCCATCCCTACCTCCCTGCCTTCCCTACCTCCCCTACTTTTTCCCTACCTTTCCTGCTTTCCCTACCTCCCCTTCCTTCCCTACCTCCCCTTCCTTCCCTACCTCCCCTGCCTTCCCTACCTTCCCTTATTTCCCTACATCCCCTTCCTTCACTACCTCCCCTTCCTTCTCTTCCTCCTCTGCCTTCCCTACCTCCCCTGCCTTCCCTACCTCCCCTTCCTTCCCTACCTCCCCTACTTACCCTGCCATCCCTACCTCCCTGCCTTCCCTACCTTCCCTACTTTTTCCCTACCTTCCCTGCTTTCCCTACCTCCTCTGCCTTCCCTACCTACCCTGCCTCCTCGAGCAATAACACCCCTCACAAAGAGGTTCCCTGGCGCCGGTGAGGGACTCTTGATCCAAGGAATTGGACATGAAATCTCCTTCCTTGGATGGAACCTGATTTCCTCCCCCCCCCCTCAATGCTATATGACCACTTCGGGTTTAGCACTCCGCCCTCCTAAGTGTGTTCAGAGGAGCCAGCGAGCGTGGCTCTGCCCTACCTTGCTTCAGTATATCTATATTGATGAGAAAGCGCAAGACCCGTACGAGTTATGCATGGCTTTAGGAATGGGATATACTGAGTTAATGAGCTGTATGGCACTTGTGGGTTTAGCGCTCGTTTTTATTGTAATAATAATATAATCATATTTTATGAGAGAGAGAGAGAGAGAGAGAGAGAGAGAGAGAGAGAGAGAGAGAGAGAGAGAGAGAGAGAGAGAGAGAGAGAGAGAGCTGCTACAATAATGGGACCAGGAGCCAGTAAGCAGCATCGAGACACCTGCCTTGGAGGTAATGTTGTGGTGTGGCACATGTGTGTGATGTGAGGGAAGGTGTAGAGGTGTGTGATGTGAGGGAAGGTGTAGAGGTGTGTGATGTGAGGGAAGGTGTAGAGGTGTGTGATGTGAGGGAAGGTGTAGAGGTGTGTGATGTGTGATGTGACACCTGTCATCGTAGTGGTTCTGGTCCTCACAAGGGCATTAGTACACGTCCTGGGAGAACGACTATTACTACCCCTGGGAGGACCTGTACTAATACGTCTGGGAGGACCGGTACAGGTCTGTACCTGGTCAGGTACAGACTTTAGGTATCCTCCTTATGTATGCTGAGGCAGTTAAACAGTCTTGGGCCGCTAATACTTACTGTGTTATCAGTGTACTCATGGCACCCATGTTTTCCACTGGGATGATGGTCCGCCGCCTGCCGAGTACAGGTCAAGCAGCGTAGAGTAGTCCTAGTACCTGAGGGCTTCACTGTGTTTATACCTGCCTAGAAAATGAGTATAAACTGCTTGGCTGGACAAGTGCTGCAACGATGCACGTATATAATTCAACGGGAACCGAGGTATAATATATGAGGTGTCCCGTGGTTCGATTGCTAGCGCACTCACCTCGCACACTGAGGTCCATGGTTCAATCCCCGGTACCGGTGGAAACATTAGGACCTGTTTCCTTAAGACACCTGATGTCCCTTTTTACCTAGCAGTAAAATAGGTACCTGGGTGTTAGTGGACTGGTGTGGGTCGCATCATGGGGACAAAACTGACCTACTTTGCCTAAAATGCTCTGCATTAGCAAACTTGCACACGAAAATCACTCCCAATGAAAGCAAAAGACTCGGCAGGAGATGCAGCATTCCCCCAATGAAAAGCAGGGGCGCCACGAGTGCACTGAGAGACACCATAAGTGTCCGGGGCCCAAGACTGTTCAACTGCCTCCCAGCATACATTAGGGGGATTACCAATAGACCCCTGGCTGTCTTCAAGAAGGCACTGGACAGGCACCTAAAGTCAGTACCTGACCAACCGGGCTGTGGTTCGTACGTCAGTTTGCGTGCGGCCGACAGTAACAGCCTGGTTGATCAGACCCTGATCCACCATGAGGCCTGGTCTCAGATCTGGCCGCGGGGGCGTTGACCCCCGAAACCCTCTCCAGGTAAACTCCAGGTATAACAAGGGGCTTTCTATATAGTAGTATGTCATTGATGTCAGCTATGACCTGTATACCTTGTACATGTACTTGTATAAATTAAGATTGTTATTATTGTTATTATTATTATTATTATTATTATTATTATTATTATTATTATTATTATTATTATTATTATTATTATTATTAACATGTACGCAAGGCAATGCTCGCTGTATATATTTTCCTACATTACTTATAAATCAGTTTTACCATCTGCATTACCGAGCACTACATCGTTGGTTCTCAACCTGGGGGCCGCGGACCCCCGGGGATATTCACTCAGTTATTATACGAGGTCTTTAGAGCTTCCCAGCATGCACAACATCCCAGTGCTTGGTTTCTTCTGTTAACCATTAATATCTATCCCCGCTATCCCTACCAAACTAATGTCTGTCCTTGCTAAACAAATGTCTATCCCCGCTAAAGAAAAGGTTTATCCCTGCCAAAAAACAAAGGTTCTATCCCTGTAAAAGAGTGTATCCCTGCTAAAAAAAGTCTATCCCTGCTTAAAAAAAAGTCTATCCCTGATAAAAAAAAAGGTCTATCCCTGTAAAAAGGTGTATCCCCACTCAAGAAGCGTGGATGGCTAGGTAAAATCATTATAGGTTGACAGGCCTCGGTCCTCGTGATGCAGTCAGCTGGTCACTAGTCTTGTACATTATTTAGTTGACATGAGCTGAGACTGCAGTTGTCTCTCCTCTGGACGTGGAGTATCATAACACTGCCCGTCCAACATGAGCTGAGACTGCAGTTGTCTCTCCTCTGGACGAGGAGTATCATAACACTGCCCGTCCAACATGAGCTGAGACTGCAGTTGTCTCTCCTCTGGACGTGGAGTATCATAACACTGCCCGTGTAACATGAGCTGAGACTGCAGTTGTCTCTCCTCTGGACGAGGAGTATCATAACACTACCTGTCCAACATGAGCTGAGACTGCAGTTGTCTCTCCTCTGGACGTGGAGTATCATAACACTGCCCGTGTAACATGAGCTGAGACTGCAGTTGTCTCTCCTCTGGACGTGGAGTATCATAACACTACCTGTCCAACATGAGCTGAGACTGCAGTTGTCTCTCCTCTGGACGTGGAGTATCATAACACTACCTGTCCAACATGAGCTGAGACTGCAGTTGTCTCTCCTCTGGACGTGGAGTATCATAACACTGCCCGTCCAACATTGTTCTCAGGGGCACGGACCGGGCAGCAGGGGCGTTGACCCCCGGAACCCCCTCCAAGTATACTCCAGGTGTTAGGGCAGTGCCCAGATGATAGATGAAGTGGACAGCGGATTATAGATGAAGTGGGCAGCAGATGATAGATGAAGTGGGCAGCGGATGATAGATGAAGTGGGCAGCGGATGATAGATGAAGTGGGCAGCGGATGATAGATGAAGTGGGCAGCGGATGATAGATGAAGTGGGCAGCGGATGATAGATGAAGTGGGCAGCGGATGATAGATGAAGTGGGCAGCAGATGATAGATGAAGTGGGCAGCAGATGATAGATGAAGTGGGCAGCGGATGATAGATGAAGTGGGCAGCGGATGATAGATGAAGTGGGCAGCGGATGATAGATGAAGTGGGCAGCGGATGATAGATGAAGTGGGCAGCAGATGATAGATGAAGTGGGCAGCGGATGATAGATGAAGTGGGCAGCGGATGATAGATGAAGTGGGCAGCAGATGATAGATGAAGTGGGAAGCAGATGATAGATGAAGTGGGCAGCGGATGATAGATGAAGTGGGCAGCGGATGATAGATGAAATGGGCAGCAGATGATATATGAAGTGGGCAGCGGAGGATAGATGAAGTGGGCAGTGGATGATAGATGAAGTGGGCAACGGATGATAGATGAAGTGGGGAGCAGATGATAGATGAAGTGGGCAGTGGATGATAGATGAAGTGGGCAGTGGATGATAGATGAAGTGGGCAACGGATGATAGATGAAGTGGGGAGCAGATGATAGATGAAGTGGGCAGCAGATGATAGATGAAGTGGGCAGCGGATGATAGATGAAGTGGACAGCATATGATAGATGAAGGGGACAGCGGAGGATAGATAAAGTGGGCAGCAGATGATAGATGGAGTGGGCAGCAGATGATAGATGAAGTGGGCAGCAGATGATAGATGAAGTGGGCAGCGGATGATATATGAAGTGGACAGTGGATGATAGATGAAGTGGGCAGAGGATGATAGATGAAGTGGACAGTGGATGATAGATGAAGTGGGCAGTGGATGATAGATGAAGTGAACAGTGGATGGTAGATGAAGTGGACAGTGGATGATAGATGAAGTGAGCAGCGGATGATAGATGAAGTGGGCAGTGGATGATAGATGAAGTGGACAGTGGATGATAGATGAAGTGAACAGTGGATGGTAGATGAAGTGGACAGTGGATGATAGATGAAGTGGGCAGCGGATGATAGATGAAGTGGGCAACGGATGATAGATGAAGTGGGGAGCAGATGATAGATGAAGTGGGCCGCGGATGATAGAAGAAGTGGGCAGCGGATGATAGAAGAAGTGGGCAGCGGATGATAGAAGAAGTGGGCAGCGGATGATAGATGAAGTGGGCAGCGGATGATAGATGAAGTGGGCGGCAGATGATAGATGAAGTGGGCAACGGATGAGAGAAGAAGTGGGCAGTGGATGATAGAAGTGGGCAGCGGATGATAGAAGAAGTGGGCAGCGGATGATAGTAGGCGTGTGCATGCTTCTCACCCCCAACTGGAGATGGATATACCTTTACCTTTGATATACCTTTGATGAGTTTCCAGAGTTTTTCTACTCCTGGAGCCTGGATCATGGCCGGGCTCCGGCCAGTAGTGACTCTAGTTTCTAGCTAGAGTCATTCCCTTGATCGAATCTACCTGGACTTCCTACTCATTCCTTCAACATTGCAAGTTCCTGATGATGTGTTGATTGCAACCCGAAAGGCCTAGAGCTATTATTCAATTCCACACGTGGTTGTTTTGCATGTACTTGTAGAAATAAAGATTATATCTATTAAGAGTGGAGGCGGGAAAGGAGGGAAGGCAGGCGGCCAGCCAGCCGGCCGGCTGCCCTGCCTTCCCAGGCTTCACTCACCCTCCCTGTCTTTCCCTCCATATGTCTCCTGCTTTGTCTATACGGACTGTTGGGCCTCGACTTCGCTCCTCTCATGAAATATTCCGCCACTGCGGCGTCGGTAGCGGCCAAGTTCCGCCCTGTATACTCCACTATCACATGTGTGTTTCAGGGGGAAAACATTTCCGATATATATATATATATATATATATATATATATATATATATATATATATATATATATATATATATATATATATATATATATATATATATATATATATATATATATATATATTATATATTTAAAATCGTGTCTAATAGGTAAAACTCGATTTTGGCTTAGATAGCTACGCTCTTCTTGCCGAATAAGACAAGCGAAAATTTGTGTATGCAATAATTTCGCAAAAATCATTCTGAACCTAACGAAAAAAATATATTTTATTGTGTTTGTTTATTATTAAATTATTGTAAACTTAATCCAACTAAAATATCTTATCCAACTAAAATATCTTTAGTTGGATTAGGCTAAAATTAAATTGCGCTTTTATAATAAAGTTAGGTAAGTTTTCTAAGGTTCTTTTGATACAAAAAAATTAATTTTTAGATTAACATAAATGAAAAAAATATATCTTTTAATGTACAAGAGAAAATTTTAGAAAGGACATAATTTTAAATGAGTTCTTGAAAACAGACCAGTTTTGGGCACGACATATAGTATATGTCTTGTTACTTCTACTTACACTTAGGTCACACTACACATTCATGTACAAGCATATATATACTAACCAATTTCGGATTTTATTTTATTTTTCTTCCTCCGTAAGCCATGACTGTCGTAAGAAGCGACTAAATGCCGGGAAACCGGCAGGCCGGACCTGAGTCCTGGAGATGGGAAGTACAGTGTATGCACTCTGAAGGAGGGGTGTTAATGTTGCAGTTTTATAACTGTAACTGACAAGACAGTGATGGAGTGAATGATGATGAAAGTTTTTCTTTGTCGGGCCACCCTGCCTTGGTGGGAAAATATATATATATATATATAAATATATATATATATATATATATATATATATATATATATATATATATATATATATATATATATATATATATATATATATATATATATATATATATATATATATATATATATATATAATATATATATATATATATATATATATATATATATATATAAATAGCATGCCTTAAAAATTGTCATCAATAAATCGATACTTGCCTGGGTCCTTGTGGCCGCCATATTCAGGGCGCCAGCCAATGGTAATGCTTCCCGCGCAAACCACCACATGGACTGACAGCAGGTTTCCCGCCAACTCTTGTAATACCACGGGGAACACACACTAATATAAATTATGATCTGCCATTTCATTTTCTTTTTTTCTTCTGACTGGTTGGCAATGATCTCGCTGAGAAAATTTGATTGATTAGATTTTGGCCACCGAAGTTGCTAGTTTATTAATGTGCACCTCGTATCCATCCTGTGGAGGGTAGAGCAGGAGCGTATGGATACACAATAGGACTCAAAAAGGGTTAACAGGAGTACATCTGGATTTATATCTACAGTTGACTTATCTGTTATAAGCAAATTTGGGAAATTTACTTAATATATCTGGTATCTTATTTTCATTAATAAGATATCTTAACATATCACGTAGGTTATTATGCCGTCTATCTCTATATTATTATTATTATTATTATTATTATTATTATTATTATTATTATTATTATTATTATTATTATTATTATTATTATTATTATTATTATTATTATTATTATTATTATTATTATTATTTTACCTATCTGCATGCATACGAATAAATACACACACGCACATACTGTAGCGATCAGTGAAGAGGCGGGGCCAGAGCTGTAAATCGACCCCTGCAACCACAATTAGGTGAGCAATTACGTGAGTACACACACACACACACACACACACACACACACACAATGATAACGACATAAAAATACTGCGAGGAATAGACAAGGTGGACAGAGACAAAGGATGTTCCAGAGCTGGGACACAGCAACAAGGGGTCACAATTGGAAGTTGAAGACTCAGATGAGTCAAAGGGATGTTAGGAAGTATTTCTTCAGTCACAGAGTTGTCAGGAAGTGGAATAGTCTAGCAAGTGATGTAGTGGAGGCAGGAACCATACATAGTTTTAAGACGAGGTATGATAAAGCTCATGGAGCAGGGAGAGAGAGGACCTAGTAGCAATCAGTGAAGAGGGGGCAGAGCTGAGTCTCGACCCCTGCAACAACAATTAGGTGAGTACATACACACACACACACACACACACACACACACACCACACACACACACACACACACACACACACACACACACACACAACACACAGACACACAGACACACACACACCACACACACACAGCACACACACCACACACAACACACACACAGAGTAGCAGCAGTGAAGAGGCGGGGCCAGGAACTATGACTCGACCGATGCAACCACAACTAGGTGAGTACACAACACACTCAGCCTCAGGGGATCCGAAGTGAAATGACCTGGACCAGGAGAAGCCAACATGGCTACCAGGCTAGTAGAGTTACAAGCCTCACCATGGCAACCAAAGCTAGGTAGGTTGACCGGAAGCCCCAACATGGCTTACCAGGCTAGTAGAGTACAAGAAGCCTCACATGGCTACCAGGGTGATTACAAGGAAGCCTCACATGGCTTACCAGGCTAGTAGGAGTTACGAGGAAGCCTCAATATGGCTTACCAGGCTAGTAGGGAGTTACAAGGAAGCCTCAACATGGCTTACCAGGCTAGTAGGGAGTTACAAGGAAGCCTCAACATGGCTTACCAGGCTAGTAGGGAGTTACAAGGAAGCCTCAACATGGCTTACCAGGCTAGTAGGGAGTTACGAGGAAGCCTCAATATGGCTTACCAGGCTAGTAGGGAGTTACAATGGAAGGTCCAGTGGCCAGGATTTAGAGAAGGTAAGTCCTGCTGTACTAACCTAATTCAGTTTTATGATCAAATTGAAATTATGTAAGAAGGAGAAGGACCTGGGAGTCGTAATTTGGGAAGAATTTAATGATACATTAGATAAATATTAATTCTTGAGTAGAGTTTCAGGTGCGCTTCGCAAAGTCGGGTGCCGTCACGCTAATGTGAGGTGTGATCTTACCCCTTTATAAGCCTTCTTGTTGATGTTTTGTGCTTTATAGTTCCTTGATAATGTGAGTAGTCACGAAAGCGCTTGGAATTTTCCTATTTTTTCATAGTGTTTGTTTTGCAAATATATATATATATATATATATATATATATATATATATATATATATATATATATATATATATATATATATATATATATATATATATATATATATATGCTTATACAGCCTAGTTAAACATGAAATGAAAAAAATATGTAAAGAGTGAAATCTCAGAAATAAACGACTGTTTATGCTGGGGTAAAGGAACTGCGCAAAATTGGGATGGTTTACTGGAGGTGGGAAGGAGGGAGGAAGGAAGGAAGGAAGGAAGGAAGGAAGGAAGGAAGGAAGGAAGGAAGGGAGCCTTCCAGATAGTAAAACGTTAAAGAACAGCATGTTTTTTTCACGTCTGGTGCTTGGACTACCCCTCAGGCAAGGTCTTATTCCTCCTCATGAAGATGTAACTTGTGTGACGGTTCAAGTCCCATTGCGTATCAATGTAGCCTTGTCAATATAGCCGTGTCTAACACGTACAGGGCAGCCGACCGGAGAGTATAGCCCGTGTCTAAGCTCCCCTTTAGCCATTTTAACCATGCCTGTGCAGGCGTGGTCCAGCGCCCCATACCCACTTTAACCCGACTTGTCTGTACATGTGTAGTCTTCTCTGACGTTTTTGGGTTATTCTGGGTCCTCTACACATATGCTGCTATGTATGATAATCTATCTAACTCTAAATCTATCTAACTCTAAATCTATCAAGCTTTGACTTACGCAAAGATGCCTAAGACGTAAAAATATATCATTGCCAAGACTTCAGCTTCTTTAAATATATTGGGTAAATATCAATATTATCTGGAGCAACATGTTTACAGTTGCAACTATGAAACAATGTGAAATGGAGCGATAAATAAGGAAAAATTTATTAGTGTGCAGCGTTTCTCCCAGAAGAATGTTATTATTTGTAGTGAATAAATGATTGACATACCTCACACTCCATCATTGCTGTGTACGTAAGATAACTCCATCACTGCTGGCTGTGTACGTAAGATAACTCCATCACTGCTGGCTGTGTACGTAAGATAACTCCATCACTGCTGGGTGTGTACGTAAGATAACTCCATCACTGCTGGGTGTGTACGTAAGATAACTCCATCACTACTGGATGTGTACGTAAGATAACTCTCATCACTCTGGGTGTAAGTAAGATAACTCCATCACTGCTGGTGTGTACGTAAGATAACTTCATCACTGCTGGGTGTGTACGTAAGATAACTCCATAACTACTGGATGTGTACGTAAGATAACTCCATAACTACTGGGTGTGTAAGTAAGATAACTACATCACTGCTGGGTGTGTACGTAAGATAACTCCATCACTGCTGGCTGTGTACGTAAGATAACTTCATCACTGCTGTGTGTGTACGTAAGATAACTCCATAACTACTGGTGTGTAAGTAAGATAACTTCATCACATGCTGGGTGTGTACGTAAGATAACTCCATCACTGCTGGGTGTGTACGTAAGATAACCATCACTCTGGTGTGTACGTAAGATACCATCACTCTGGGTGTACGTAAGATAACTTCATCACTGCTGGGTGTGTTCGTAAGATAACTCCATCACTGCTGGGTGTGTACGTAAGAGCACCATCACTCCTGGGTGTGTACGTAAGAGCACCATCACTGCTGGGTGTATTCGTAAGATAACTCCATCACTGCTGGGTGTGTACGTAAGAGCACCATCACTGCTGGGTGTGTATGTAAGATAACTCCATCACTGCTGGGTGTGTACGTAAGAGCACCATCACTCCTGGGTGTACGTAAGATAACCCATCACTGCTGGTGTGTACGTAAGATAACTCCATCACTGCTGGTGTGTACGTAAGAGCACCATCACTCTGGGTGTGTACGTAAGAGCACCATCACTGCTGGGTGTATCGTAAGATAACCCATCACTGCTGGGTGTGTACGTAAGAGCACCATCACTGCTGGGTGTGTATGTAAGATAACTCCATCACTGCTGGGTGTGTACGTAAGAGCACCATCACTCCTGGGTGTGTACGTAAGAGCACCATCACTGCAGGGTGTGCACGTAAGAGCACCATCACTGCTGGGTGTGTACGTAAGAGCACCATCACTGCTGGGTGTGTACGTAAGAACACCATCACTGCTGGGTGTGTACGTAAGAGCACCATCACTGCTGGGTGTGTACGTAAGAGCACCATCACTGCAGGGTGTGTACGTAAGAGCACCATCACTGCTGGGTGTGTACGTAAGAGCACCATCACTGCTGGGTGTGTACGTAAGAGCACCATCACTGCTGGGTGGTAGAGACACCATCACTGCTGGATTGTAGAAGACACCATCACTGCTGGGTGTGTACGTAAGAGCACCATCACTGCTGGGTGTGTACGTAAGAGCACCATCACTGCTGGGTGTGTACGTAAGAGCACCATCACTGCTGGGTGTGTACGTAAGAACCTAAGAATATAGCACAGTCACAAGGCCTACCGATTCATGGTGATCACCTGGAGTCTACCTGGAGTCTACATGGAGGGTGTTCCGGGGGTCAGCGCCTCCCGCGGTCCGGTCCACGACCAGGCCTCCTGATGGTTCAGAACATGATCAACCAGGCTCTTACTGGTGGCCAACACGTACCAACCACAGCCCACCTGATCAGGCACTGACTTTGGGAATCTATCCAGTTCCCACTTGAAGACAGCTAGGAGTCTATTGATAATCCCCCTTATATAGGTATGATGGGAGTCTGTTAAAAGTCTTGGGCATTTGGCACTTATTTTGCTTTCTCTCACTGCATTTATATTACCCGTGCTTGTCACACGGGGCATGTTGCACTGTCTGCCGAGCCTCTTGTTTTGTAGGGAATTATTTCTGTAGATTTGGGACCTGTCCCTCTAGGATTTTCAGTGTGTAAATTATGATGCATCTTTCTCGCCTGTGTTACAAGGAGTACAGGTCAAGGGACTTCAAAAGTTCCCATTAATTAAGATGCTTGACTGAACTTATACGTGCCGTGAATAATAATAATAATAATATCTTTATTTACTACCAGTACATGTACAAGGTATACAGGCCTAGCTGACATCAATGACATACTACTATATAGAAAGCCCCTTGTTATGCTGAGTATTTCGGGCAAATTAGGTCAGTTTTGTCCCAGGATGCGACCCACCCCAATCCACTAACACCCAGGTACCCATTTTACTGATGGGTGAACATAGACAACCGGTGTAAGGAAACAAGTCCAATGTTTCCACCCCTTTGCCGGGAATCGAACCCGGACCCTCACCATGTGAAGCGAGAGTTTTTGTCACCAGGCCAAGGGGCACGTCCGAAGGTTCTCCGTATACATTCTTCTGATCTACAAGTTTGCCTGCCTTAAAAGGGGCTGTTAGTGTAGAGCAGTATTCCAGCCTAGAGAGAACAACTTACCTAAAGAGGATCATCACTGGCTTGGCATGCCTTGTTTTGAAGGTTCTCATTATCACAAATGAAAAGAATTGGTGTTAAGTTTACTGATGGTCAAGATATTTGAAATGGGTTATGGTAATAAAGTTGAGGGAAAGGACTTTGTACCTTTGCTCTGCCGTGACACATATGAGTGGGCAATGTGTAAAGCTGAAGATTGAGACACTTATGCAACATATGGGAATCTTTATTGCATAAGTGTCTCAATCTTCAACTTGTCGGTTTTAAACCATTGATCACAAACGTGTAAAGCTCGTCGTATGCAGTCCTGGATGTGTTCCAGAAGATGTATTAGATTTTGCCGCCGAAGTAGCTAGTTTATTGCGTACTCCTGTCCATCGTGTGGACGGTAGCGCTAAAACACATAGATACACAAGAAGCTTAGGCACTAGGCCCCAAAAGGGTTAACTTGAGTACATCTGGATTTAGACCTACAGTTCACTTATGTGTTGCAAGCAAATTTAGGAAATTTGCTCAATATATCTGGTATCTTATTTTGCATAAATAAGATGTCTTGACTTATCACATAGGTTATTATACTCGATTAATTGCGAAGAAGTAGACATTATTCCCCTTCATTTTATTCGTTCTCTCGCCTCCATTATGAGGCACAGTCTTGGTCACTGTACATGATACCGACAAATTGGCTTAGAGAGACACGTGAGCGAACACTAGGAAAAACGTATCGGTCCTGGGACCTTGATCAAGGACCCAGGACCGCAACGTTTCTTATAAATATGTCCTAGTGTTGGCTCACGTGTCTTTCCAAAACAAATTCTCTTGAAGCTACAAAGAAAAGGACGACTGATGCACTGCTGATTATAACTTTCACTCTGAAGACCGGGCCGTGGGGGCGTTGACCCCCGGAACTCTCTCCAGGTAAACTCCAGGAAGTCCGGGATTTTGATACCGAGGCGGCTGGCTTAGTGTGCACCCGATGTCCATCTTGTGGTCGGTAGCGAAAACACATTCAAGAGATTCTTAAAAAAAGCTGACTGCATTTTCTGGCTGGCACAGATTGTCTGGGTGACATGACAACAAAGTCTGCTTTTTTCTCTTTCTCGTCTGCTTCCTGCTTTCCTGCCTAGCTGAGTATGTCCTCCATCTAGCTGAGTATGTCCTCCATCTAGCTGAGTATGTCCTCCATCTAGCTGAGTATGTCCTCCATCTAGCTGAGTATGTCCTCCATCTAGCTGAGTATGTCCTCCATCTAGCTGAGTATGTCCTCCATCTAGCTGAGTATGTCCTCCATCTAGCTGAGTATGTCCTCCATCTAGCTGAGTATGTCCCCCATCTAGCTGAGTATGTCCTCCATCTAGCTGAGTAGGTCCTCCATCTAGCTGAGTATGTCCTCCATCAAGCTGAGTATGTCCTCCATCTAGCTGAGTATGTCCTCCATCTAGCTGAGTAAGTCCTCCATCTAGCTGAGTATGTCCTCCATCTAGCTGAGTATGTCCTCCATCTAGCTGAGTATGTCCTCCATCTAGCTGAGTATGTCCTCCATCTAGCTGAGTATGTCCTCCATCTAGCTGAGTATGTCCTCCATCTAGCTGAGTATGTCCTCCATCTAGCTGAGTATGTCCTCCATCAAGCTGAGTATGTCCTCCATCTAGCTGAGTATGTCCTCCATCTAGCTGAGTAGGTCCCCCATCAAGCTGAGTGTCCCCATCAAGCTGAGTATGTCCTCCATCTAGCTGAGTATGTCCTCCATCTAGCTGAGTATGTCCTCCATCTAGCTGAGTATGTCCTCCATCTAGCTGAGTAGTCCTCCATCAGCTAGAGTATGTCACTCCATCTAGCTGAGTGATGTCCTCCATCTAGCTGAGTATGTCCTCCATCTAGCTGAGTATGTCCTCCATCTAAGCTGAGTATGTCCCCATCTAGCTCAGTTGTCCTCCATCTAGCTGGAAATGTCCTCCATCTAGCTGAGTATGTCCTCCATCTAGCTGAGTATCCTCCATCTAGCTGAGTATGTCCTCCATCACGATCCCTAGCTGAGTATGTCCTCCATCTAGCTGAGTATGTCCTCCATCTAGCTGAGTATGTCCTCCATCAGCTGGAGCCTAGGTGCTCAGCAGTCCTATCTAGCTGAGTAGGCCCGTCTAGCAGTCACTTCTAGCTGAGTGTCCCCATCAAGCTGAGTGTCCCCATCTAGCTGAGTGTCCCCATCAAGCTGAGTGTCCCCATCTAGCTGAGTGTCCCCATCAAGCTGAGTGTCCCCAGTCAGCTAGCATGTCTCCAGTGAGCTGAGATGTGCCTCAGCATCATTCTAGCTGAGTATGCCCGACTAGTGATATGTCCGTCATTAGCTGATGTGTCGCCCTAAAGCAGTCATGTCCTCCATTGAGCGGAGTGAGGTCCTAGCCACAAGCTGAGTAGTGTCACTATCTAGCTGGTGCCCAAGTATCCCCATCTAGCTGAGTATCCTCCACAGCTGAGGCCCATCCTGGGAGTAGTAGTCACTTCCAGCCTGGGCCAGGAGCCTGGGTTAGCAGTCACTTCTAGCCGGGCCCAGAGCTGGGTGTAGCAGTCACTTCTAGCTGGGCCGACTGGGTGTAGCAGTCCACTTCTAGCCTGGGCTCCAGGAGCCTGGTGTAGCAGTCACTCCTAGCCTGGGCCCAGGAGCCTGGGTGTAGCAGTCACTTCTAGCCTGGCGCCAGGAGCCGGGGTGTAGCAGTCACTTCTAGCCTGGGCTCCAGGAGCCTGGGTGTAGTAGTCACTTCCTAGCCTGGGCGCCAGGAGCCTGGGTGTAGCAGTCACTTCTAGCCTGGGCCCAGGAGCCTGGGTGTAGCAGTCACTTCCTAGCCGGGCGCCAGGAGCCTGGGTGTAGCAGTCACTTCCTAGCCTGGGCCAGGAGCCTGGGTGTAGCAGTCACTTCTAGCCTGGGCTCCAGGAGCCTGGGTGTAGCAGTCACTTCTAGCCTGGGCGCCAGGAGCCTGGGGTAGCAGTCACTTCTAGCCTGGGCCCAGGAGCCTGGGTGTAGCAGTCACTTCCTAGCCTGGGCGCCAGGAGCCTGGGTGTAGCAGTCACTTCTAGCCTGGGCTCCAGGAGCCTGGGTGTAGAGTCACTTCCTAGCCGGGCGCCAGGAGCCTGGGGTAGCAGCTCACTTCTAGCCTGGGCTCCAGGAGCCTGGGTGTAGAGTCACTTCTAGCCTGGGTGCCAGGAGCCTGGGTGTAGCAGTCACTTCTAGCCTGGGCTGCCAGGAGCCTGGGTGTAGAGTCACTTCCTAGCCTGGGCGCCAGGAGCCTGGGTGTGCAGTCACTTCCTAGCCTGGGCCCAGGAGCCTGGGTGTAGCAGTCACTTCCTAGCCTGGGCGCCAGGAGCCTGGGTGTAGCAGTCACTTCCTAGCCTGGGCGCCAGGAGCCTGGGTGTAGAGTCACTTCTAGCCTGGGCCCAGGAGCCTGGGTGTAGCAGTCACTTCCTAGCCAGGGCGCCAGGAGCCTGGGTGTAGCAGTCACTTCTAGCCTGGGCGCCAGGAGCCTGGGTGTAGCAGTCACTTCTAGCCGGGCCCAGGAGCCTGGGTGTAGCAGTCACTTCTAGCCTGGGCCCAGGAGCCTGGGTGTAGCAGTCACTTCCTAGCCTGGGCGCCAGGAGCCTGGGTGTAGCAGTCACTTCCTAGCCTGGGCGAGCCTGTAGGAGCCTGGGCCGGGTGTGAGCAGTCACTTCCTAGCCTGGGCGCCAGGAGCCTGGAGAGTCATTCAGCCAGGTGCCAAGCTGTGAGCTAGTCCCCTGGGCGCCAGGAGCCTGGGTGTAGCAGTCACTTCCTAGCCTGGGCGCCAGGAGCCTGGGTGTAGCAGTCACTTCCTAGCCTGGGCGCCAGGAGCCTGGGTGTAGCAGTCACTTCCTAGCCTGGGCGCCAGGAGCCTGGGTGTAGCAGTCACTTCCTAGCCTGGGCGCCAGGAGCCTGGGTGTAGCAGTCACTTCTAGCCTGGGCGCCAGGAGCCTGGGTGTAGCAGTCACTTCCTAGCCTGGGCGCCAGGAGCCTGGGTGTAGCAGTCACTTCCTAGCCTGGGCGCCAGGAGCCTGGGTGTAGCAGCACTTCCTAGCCTGGGCGCCAGGAGCCTGGGTGTAGCAGTCACTTCCTAGCCTGGGCGCCAGGAGCCTGGGTGTAGCAGTCACTTCCTAGCCTGGGCGCCAGGAGCCTGGGTGTAGCAGTCACTTCCTAGCCTGGGCGCCAGGAGCCTGGGTGTAGCAGTCACTTCCTAGCCTGGGCGCCAGGAGCCTGGGTGTAGCAGTCACTTCCTAGCCAGGGCGCCAGGAGCCTGGGTGTAGCAGTCACTTCCTAGCCTGGGCGCCAGGAGCCTGGGTAGCAGTCACTTCCTAGCCAGGGCGCCAGGAGCCTGGGTGTAGCAGTCACTTCCTAGCCTGGCGCCAGGAGCCTGGGTGTAGCAGTCACTTCCTAGCCTGGGCGCCAGGAGCCTGGGTGTAGCAGTCCCTTCCTAGCCAGGGCGCCAGGAGCCTGGGTGTAGCAGTCACTTCCTAGCCTGGGCGCCAGGAGCCTGGGTGTAGCAGTCACTTCCTAGCCAGGGCCAGGAGCCTGGGTGTAGCAGCCACTTCCTGCCTGGGCGCCAGGAGCCTGGGTGTGGCAGTCACTTCCTAGCCTGGGCGCCAGGAGCCTGGGTGTAGCAGTCACTTCCTAGCCTGGGCGCCAGGAGCCTGGGTGTAGCAGTCACTTCCTAGCCTGGGCGCCAGGAGCCTGGGTGTAGCAGTCACTTCCTAGCCTGGGCGCCAGGAGCCTGGGTGTAGCAGACACTTCCTAGCCTGGGCGCCAGGAGACTGGGTGTAGCAGTCACTTCCTAGCCATGGGCGCCAGGAGCCTGGGTGTAGCAGTCACTTCCTAGCCTGGGCGCCAGGAGCCTGGGTGTAGCAGTCACTTCCTAGCCTGGGCGCCAGGAGCCTGGGTGTAGCAGCCACTTCCTAGCCTGGGCGCCAGGAGCCTGGGTGTAGCAGCCACTTCCTAGCCTGTGCGCCAGGAGCCTGGGTGTAGCAGTCACTTCCTAGCCTGGGCGCCAGGAGCCTGGGTGTAGCAGTCACTTCCTAGCCTGGGCGCCAGGAGCCTGGGAGTAGCAGTCACTTCCTAGCCTGGGCGCAGGAGCCTGGGTGTAGCAGTCACTTCCTAGCCTGGGCGCCAGGAGCCTGGGTGTAGCAGTCACTTCCTAGCCTGGGCGCCAGGAGCCTGGGTGTAGCAGTCACTTCCTAGCCTGGGCGCCAGGAGCCTGGGTGTAGCAGTCACTTCCTAGCCTGGGCGCCAGGAGCCTGGTGTAGCAGTCACTTCCTAGCCTGGGCGCCAGGAGCCTGGGTGTAGCAGTCACTTCCTAGCCTGGGCGCCAGGAGCCTGAGCTAGCTGGTCCTGGTCACTGGGCCACCATCCAGCTGTTGTGCGGCATCACCCCACCAGCCAGAGCCGGGACGTATAAAGTTTCACGCGGGCTCCAACCTTACATCCTTTCCCACAGGGCCGCCAACCATCACCCCCCCCCCCCCCCCCCCCCCCCCCCCCCCCCCCCCCCCCCCCCCCCCCCAGTCACTTCTAGCCTGGGCCCAGGAGCCTGGGTGTAGTAGTCACTTCCTAGCCTGGGCGCCAGGAGCCTGGGTGTAGCAGTCACTTCCTAGCCTGGGCGCCAGGAGCCTGGGTGTAGCAGTCATTTCCCTAGCCTGGGCGCCAGGAGCCTGGGTGTAGCAGTCACTTCCTAGCCTGGGCGCCAGGAGCCTGGGTGTAGCAGTCACTTCCTAGCCAGGGCGCCAGGAGCCTGGGTGTAGCAGTCACTTCCTAGCCTGGGCGCCAGGAGCCTGGGTGTAGCAGTCACTTCCTAGCCAGGGCGCCAGGAGCCTGGGTGTAGCAGTCACTTCCTAGCCTGGGCGCCAGGAGCCTGGGTGTAGCAGTCACTTCCTAGCCTGGGCGCCAGGAGCCTGGGTGTAGCAGTCACTTCCTAGCCTGGGCGCCAGGAGCCTGGGTGTAGCAGTCACTTCCTAGCCTGGGCGCCAGGAGCCTGGTGTAGCAGTCACTTCCTAGCCTGGGCGCCAGGAGCCTGGGTGTAGCAGTCACTTCCTAGCCTGGGCGCCAGGAGCCTGGGTGTAGCAGTCACTTCCTAGCCTGGGCGCCAGGAGCCTGGGTGTAGCAGTCACTTCCTAGCCTGGGCGCCAGGAGCCTGGGTGTAGCAGTCACTTCCTAGCCTGGGCGCCAGGAGCCTGGGTGTAGCAGTCACTTCCTAGCCTGGGCGCCAGGAGCCTGGGTGTAGCAGTCACTTCCTAGCCTGGGCGCCAGGAGCCTGGGTGTAGCAGTCACTTCCTAGCCTGGGCGCCAGGAGCCTGGGTGTAGCAGTCACTTCCTAGCCTGGGCGCCAGGAGCCTGGGTGTAGCAGTCACTTCCTAGCCTGGGCGCCAGGAGCCTGGGTGTAGCAGTCACTTCCTAGCCTGGGCGCCAGGAGCCTGGGTGTAGCAGTCACTTCCTAGCCTGGGCGCCAGGAGCCTGGGTGTAGCAGTCACTTCCTAGCCTGGGCGCCAGGAGCCTGGGTGTAGCAGTCACTTCCTAGCCTGGGCGCCAGGAGCCTGGGTGTAGCAGTCACTTCCTAGCCTGGGCGCCAGGAGCCTGGGTGTAGCAGTCACTTCCTAGCCTGGGCGCCAGGAGCCTGGGTGTAGCAGTCACTTCCTAGCCTGGGCGCCAGGAGCCTGGTGTAGCAGTCACTTCCTAGCCTGGGCGCCAGGAGCCTGGGTGTAGCAGTCACTTCCTAGCCTGGGCGCCAGGAGCCTGGGTGTAGCAGTCACTTCCTAGCCTGGGCGCCAGGAGCCTGGGTGTAGCAGTCACTTCTAGCCTGGCGCCAGGAGCCTGGGTGTAGATCACTTCAGCCTGGGCGCCAGGAGCCTGGGTGTGCATCACTTCTAGCCTGGGCGCCAGGAGCCTGGGGTAGCAGTCACTTCTAGCCTGGGCGCCAGGAGCCTGGGTTAGCAGTCCTTCCTAGCCTGGCGCCAGGAGCCTGGGGTAGCAGTCATTCCAGCCTGGGCGCCAGGAGCCTGGGTGTAGCAGTCCTTCCTAGCCGGGCCCAGGGCCGGGTGTAGAGTCACTTCAGCCGGGCCAGGAGCCTGGGTGTAGCAGTCCTTCTAGCCTGGGCCCAGGGCCTGGGTGTAGCCACTTCTAGCCGGGCGCGGAGCCTGGGTGTGCAGCACTTCCTAGCCTGGGCCCAGGAGCCTGGGTGAGCAGCACTTCCTAGCCGGGCGCCAGGAGCCTGGGTGCATCACTTCTAGCCTGGGCGCCAGGAGCCTGGGGTAGCAGTCACTTCTAGCCTGGGCGCCAGGAGCCTGGGTGTAGCAGTCATTCGCCTGGGCAGGAGCCTGGGTGTAGCAGTCACTCAGCCTGGGGCCAGGAGCCTGGGTGCAGTCATTCTAGCCTGGGCGCCAGGAGCCTGGGTGGCGCACTTCTAGCCTGGGCGCCAGGAGCCTGGGGTAGCAGTCCTTCAGCCGGGCGCCAGGAGCCTGGGTGTAGCAGTCACTTCTAGCCTGGGCCCAGGAGCCTGGGTGAGCAGTCACTTCTAGCCGGGCGCCAGGAGCCTGGGTTAGCAGCACTTCCTAGCCTGGGCCAGGAGCCTGGGTGTAGCAGCACTTCCTAGCCGGGCGCCAGGAGCCTGGGTGTAGCAGCACTTCCTAGCCTGGGCCCAGGAGCCTGGGTGTAGCAGTCACTTCTAGCCGGGCGCCAGGAGCCTGGGGTAGCAGTCACTTCTAGCCTGGGCGCCAGGAGCCTGGGTGTAGCAGTCACTTCTGCCGGGCGCCAGGGCCTGGGTGTGCAGTCACTCCTAGCCGGGGCCAGGAGCCTGGGGTAGCAGCACTTCCAGCCTGGGCGCCAGGAGCCTGGGTGTAGAGTCACTTAGCCGGGCGCCAGGAGCCTGGGGTAGCAGCACTTCTAGCCTGGGCGCCAGGGCCTGGTGTAGCAGTCACTTCCTAGCCTGGGCCCAGGGCCTGGGTGTAGCAGTCACTTCCTAGCCGGGCGCCAGGAGCCTGGGTGAGCAGTCACTTCCTAGCCTGGGCCCAGGAGCCTGGGTGTAGCAGTCACTTCTAGCCAGGGCGCAGGAGCCTGGGTGTAGCAGTCACTTCCTAGCCTGGGCCCAGGAGCCTGGGGTAGCAGTCACTTCCTAGCCGGGCGCCAGGAGCCTGGTGTAGCAGTCACTTCTAGCCTGGGCGCCAGGAGCCTGGGTAGCATCACTTCCTGCCGGGCGCCAGGAGCCTGGGTGTAGCAGTCCTTCCTAGCCAGGGCGGGAGCCTGGGTGTAGCAGTCACTTCTAGCCTGGGCGCCAGGAGCCTGGGTGTAGCAGTCACTTCTAGCCAGGGCGCCAGGAGCCTGGGTGTGCACCACTTCCTGCCTGGGCGCCAGGAGCCTGGGTGTGCAGTCACTTCCTAGCCTGGGCGCCAGGGCCTGGGTGTAGCAGTCACTTCCTAGCCTGGGCGCCAGGAGCCTGGGTGTAGCAGTCACTTCCTAGCCTGGGCGCCAGGAGCCTGGGAGTAGCAGTCACTTCCTAGCCTGGGCGCCAGGAGCCTGGGTGTAGCAGTCACTTCCTAGCCTGGGCGCCAGGAGCCTGGGTGTAGCAGTCACTTCCTAGCCTGGGCGCCAGGAGCCTGGGTGTAGCAGTCACTTCCTAGCCTGGGCGCCAGGAGCCTGGGTGTAGCAGTCACTTCCTAGCCTGGGCGCCAGGAGCCTGGGTGTAGCAGTCACTTCCTAGCCTGGGCGCCAGGAGCCTGGGTGTAGCAGTCACTTCCTAGCCTGGGCGCCAGGAGCCTGCAGCATCAGCTGGTCTGGGTATCAGCTGTTGGCCACCATAACCAGGTGTTGTGGCGGCCATCAACCCCACCAGCACAGTAATGACGTATTATTAGTTTAACACGCGAGGGAGACTCCAACCACCCCCCCCTTTCTCCACGAGGAAGACCCCAACATACCCCCCTTCACTCCACGAGGAAGACCCCAACATACCCCCTTAACTCCACGAGGAAGACCCCAACATACCCCTTCACTCCACGAGGAAGACCCCAACATGCCTCCCTTCACTCCACGAGGAAGACCCCAACATGCCTCCCTTCACTCCACGAGGAAGACTCCAACATGCCTCCCTTCACTCCACGAGGAAGACCCCAACATGCCTCCCTTCACTCCACGAGGAAGACCCCAACATGCCTCCCTTCACTTCACGAAGAAGACTCCAACATGCTTCCCTTCACTCCACGAGGAAGACCCTAACATGCCTCCCTTCACTCCACGAGGAAGACTCCAACATGCCTCCCTTCACTCCACGAGGAAGACCCCAACATGCCTCCCTTCACTCCACGAGGAAGACTCCAACATGCCTCCCTTCACTCCACGAGGAAGACCCCAACATGCCTCCCTTCACTCCACGAGGAAGACCCCAACATGCCTCCCTTCACTCCTCGAGGAAGACCCCAACATGCCTCCCTTCACTCCACGAGGAAGACCCCAACATGCCTCCCTTCACTCCACGAGGAAGACCCCAACATGCCTCCCTTCACTCCACGAGGAAGACCCCAACATGCCTCCCTTCACTCCACGAGGAAGACTCCAACATGCCTCCCTTCACTCCACGAGGAAGACCCCAACATGCCTCCCTTCACTCCACGAGGAAGACTCCAACATGCCTCCCTTCACTCCACGAGGAAGACCCCAACATGCCTCCCTTCACTCCACGAGGAGTATTCGCTGCTTCAGGAACCACAGTGTTATTATCACGGGAGAGCGCTAGACTCGTAAGAGTCACACAGCGCCTGGCGATAAAAGAAGTCAGAGAGAAGACACTAAGTAAATCAAAGACATGTTTACCTGGGGGGTGCTCCGGGGGTCATTACCCCCGCGGCCCGGTCTATGACCAGGCCTCCCGGTGGATCTGGGCCTTATCAACCAGGCTGTTACTGCTGGCTGCCCGTAGTCCAACGTACGAACATCAACCCCTCTTTAAGGCAGCCAGGGATCTGTTGGTAATTCCCCTTATGCCTGATGGGAGGCTGTTGAACAGTCTTGGGCCCCGGACACTTATTGTGTTTTCTCTTAGTGTACCAGTGGCGCCCCTACTTTTCATTGAGGGAATGTTACATCGCCTGCCAAGTCTTCTGCTTTCGTAGGGAGTGATTTCTGTGTGCAGATTTGGGAACAGTCCCTCTAGGATTTTCCAGGTGTACATGATGATGTATCTCTCTCGCCTGCGCTCCAGGCAGTACAGGTCAAGTGACTCCAAGTGTTCCCAGTAATTAAGGTATTTGATGGAACTTATATGTGCAGTAAAGGTTCTCTATACATTCTCTACATTTGCAATTTCACCTGCCTTGAATGGAGATGTGAGTGTACAGCAGTATTCCAGCCTACAGAGAACAACTGATATGAAAAGGATCATCACTGGCGTGGCATTCCTTGTTTTGAAGGTTCTCATTATCCATCCTATCATTTTCCTCACAGATGTGATAGTGACACTATTGTGATCCTTGAAGGTAAGATTCTCTGACATTAACACTCCCAGGTCCTTCACACTACTTTTTCGCTTTATTGTGTAATTAGAGTTCATAGTATACTCAGTTCTAGTTATTATCTCCTCTTATTTTCCATAACAGAGTAGTTGGAATTTGTCCTCACTGAATATCAATATCGTGGCCCATTAGAAACTTGGTTTATATCTGCTAGGAAATTTTTTATTTCCTCACTGGTTGACAGTCACTTGCAGATTCTAGTATCCTCTGCAACATGTTGATCAAAGAAGCGTTGATGAATGTGATCTGGTGATGCTCATGCTTAATATAGGGAGTAATAAAGTCGTGATCCCAGGAAGAGAAAGATAACTCTATTTCTTCAAATCAAGAGCCATCCAGCAGCTTCAAGGTACCACCTTTAAAGTGTCAGCCTCCAGAAGGTGTTGAAGCCGTCAGGAAAATATCGAAAGAGGAATAACAGTGTCAGCCGGGCCTTGCTTCATTACTGTCTGATGGTGAAGTGTCAGCCAGGCTTTGCTTCATTACAGTCTCATGGTGAAGTGTCAGCCAGGCCTTGCTTCATTACTGTCTAATGGTCTACCTACCTGGAGGGTGTTCCAGGGGTCAACGCCCCAGTGGCCGGTTCATGACCAGGTCTCCTGATGGATCAGGTCCTGATCAACTATGTTATCACTGCTGGCCACAGCCTAGATGGTCAGGAATTAACTTTAGGTATCTGTCCAAGATAGTGCTTTTTAAAAGTCTGTGTACACTACATCTGCATTTTGTTTGTCGTCCAGTGCCTCCAAGACCAGTAGTTATGAGGGGCAGGAGCGTCCTGCTCTAAATCTGTTGGGAATGCAAGTGGCTGGCAATCATTTCTTAGATCTCTTTCATAGATTTTTACAAAGTGACACGTTAGAGCTATTGGTCTATAATTCTTTGCAATAGGTTTGCTATCACCTCTGTAGAATGGGGTTATATCCGTTGTTTTTAGTGACGTTCTTGATGAACACAGAGTTCCATGAGTCTGGGTCTGGGGCGGAGTGCATGGGCATGTTGTCGAAGTCCAGTGGAGTTAGGGTTATGTCAGAAGTTTTGGATATTGACACGTTTTTCATCTCGTTCATAAAATATTCGCTCACATTTCCGATCTTTTAATCTGATTAATTGCTCACTAAACACAGTTATGAATATCAAAATGGTATACAATACCGACAGGTTGGTAAGACACATAGGCAACGTTTCAGAATAAAGTTGCCTAACTGTTGCCTGTGTCTTACAAAACACAGTTACATTGAGACTTCAGTATCTCACTCATTTCTTTACTCTCATCGCGTCACATCTTACCAAGGGCCCGATACTGGGTTTTACCTCTTTTTTAGCATATGAGAAGAAATATTTTGGATCTCTTTAAATTTCATTAATTGCGTTTAGCTCCTGCCTCTCCTGGATCCTGCATAAATAATTTAACTTAAATTCAATATTTTCTATTGTTCTAGTCAGTGTTTCCTGCCACATTTCAGATAATCTAGCGCAGTGATTCTTCGCCTTTGCCTGTACAAGTTGCGTCTGTCTTTTTTACATCTCTTCAGTATTCTTAGGGAAATATAACTTGAGTATACTTCTGGTGCCACAGACTTGATCCCTTTCAAGACACTAGTTTGAATCCACAATATGAAATATATCTTCCCAGTATGTTTCATTAAGGACATGACTTATTTGATTCCGGTTAATGTTCTTGTTGTTGAGGTTGAATTTGGTGAAGTCACCCTCGTAACTGTCTGCATTGTGCTGGTCAAGGCTCCTGCGTATCTGAATGGTCTTCGGTGTCGCGACCGGAACAATACGCAATTAACTAACTGACGGTTCGTGTCGGACCGAAAAGTCGTCAAAGGTTTTATTATCGTATTTGCGGGTTATTTGTTTCCATATTAAATTCATATATTTCATTACCAAGTCATTTGTGTAAATAAGGTCGAGTGTATTTTCTGGGTCGTCTTGTTGTTAGAGCGTCAGCCAGACTTTGCGTCAACACTGTCTGGTGATGGAGTGTCAGCCAGACTTTGCGTCAACACTGTCTGGTGATGGAGTGTCAGCCAGACTTTGCGTCAACACTGTCTGGTGATTGAGTGTCAGCCAGACTTTGCGTCAACACTGTCTGGTGATGGAGTGTCAGCCAGACTTTGCGTCAACACTGTCTGGTGATGGAGTGTCAGCCAGACTTTGCTTCAGAGCTATTTGATGGTGGAAAGCCAACATGATTTTTGCGTCATCCCTGTCTGGTCTTGCGTCATCACTGTCTGGCCTTGCGTCATCCCTGTCTGGCCTTGCGTCATCCCTGTCTGGCCTTGCGTCATCACTGTCTGGCCTTGCGTCATCACTGTCTGGTAGGGACAAGCAGTGTACGGGGCATCCCCCCTTCCCTTCTTTTCTCCTTTCCCTTCCCCTCCTATATTCATCCCCCTCCTTACCCCCTCCACCATCCAGCTCGTCCATGAATTCCCTCCTTCCCTCCCATCCATATACACCCTCCCACCCACTCCTCCACCCCTTCCCTCCCTCCTTCTCAATACACCCCCTCCCTTCCATCCTCCTCCTCTCCCACTTTTTGGTGCCTCACACAGCTCACAGCTTCCTTCTCATTATACAAGACCAGAGGCCCAGGAATGTCACCAGGGAATTTGAGCGATGGTTTTAGGTATACCATGTGACCAGACGTGTCTGTTGGAAGCCAGCAGCACCGGCAGGAGGCAGACAGTCGTGTCTGCTGCCCGGGAAGCCAGCAGCACCGGCAGGGGTAGGCAGACAGTCGTGTCTGCTGCTTGGGAAGCCAGCAACACCAGCAGGGGAAGGCAGACAGTCGTGTGTGCTGCTTGGGAAGCCAGCAGCACCAGCAGGGGAAGGCAGACAGTCGTGTCTGCTGCTTGGGAAGCCAGCAACACCAGCAGGGGAAGGCAGACAGTCGTGTCTGCTGCCGGGGAAGCCAGCAGCACCGACAGGAGGCAGACAGTCGTGTCTGCTGCCGGGGAAGCCAGCAGCACCAGCAGGGGAAGGCAGACAGTCGTGTCTGCTGCCTGGGAAGCCAGCAACACCAGCAGGGGTAGGCAGACAGTCGTGTCTGCTGCCTGGGAAGCCAGCAGCACCGACAGGAGGCAAACAGTCCTGTCTGCTGCCTGGGAAGCCAGAAGCACCAGCAGGGGAAGGCAGACAGTCGTGTCTGCTGCTTGGGAAGCCAGCAACACCAGCAGGGGAAGGCAGACAGTCGTGTGTGCTGCTTGGGAAGCCAGCAACACCAGCAGGGGAAGGCAGACAGTCGTGTCTGCTGCCTGGGAAGCCAGCAGCACCGGCAGGGGGTAGTGTGGTAGAGGAATTCTTGGGGAAAAGTGGTTCTTGTCCAGGCAGGGAGGATGGAGGGGCGGGAGGGAGGGATGGAAGGGCGCAGGAGGGAGGGAGGGGCGCAGGAGGGAGGGAGGGGCGCTGGAGGGAGTGAGGGGCGCTGGAGGGAGGGAGGGGCGCAGGAGGGAGGAAGGAAGAGAGGGGAAGGAAAGCGGATATAGGAACTTGGGTACGAATACCAGAGTGTCACTAAGCTCCACCATCTCTCACTTTGATATACCTTTGAAGAGTTTCGAGAGTATCTACTCTCTGAGCCCGGCCATGGGCCAGGCTCGTCTGGTGCTTGCCTGGTCAACCAGGCTGTTGCTGCTGGAGGCCCGCTGCCCCACATATCCGTCACAGCCTGGTTGATCTGGCACCTGGTGAAGATATTTGTCCAGTTTCCTCTTGAAGGCTTCTACACTGGTTCCAGCCGTGTTTCGGATATCTTCTGGTAAGATGTTGAATAGTCTGGGACCCCGGATGTTAATACAGTGCTCCCGTATTGTCCCCACCGCACCCCTGCTCCTCACTGGGTTTATTTTACACTTTCTCCCATATCTCTCACTCCAGTATGTTGTTATGGCAGTGTGCAGATTTGGGACCAGGCCCTCAAGTACTTTCCATGTATATATTATCATGTATCTCTCTCTCCTCCGCTCCAATGAGTACATGTTCAAGACTTGAAGGCGTTCCCAATAATTTAGATGTTTCAATGGCTCAATGTGAGCCGTAAACGATCTCTGGATTTGTTCCAGCTCTGCTATTTCTCCTGCCCTGAACGGGGCCGTCAGCACTGAGCAGTATTCTAAGTGAGGGAGCACTAGCGATTTGAATAGTGTCACCATCGGCATTATTTCCCTTGTTTTGAAAGTTCTCAATACCCACCCGTCATCTTCCTGGCTGTTGTGATCTTTGTCTTGTTATGGTCTTTAAACGACAGATCAGCAGACATAATTATTCCCAAGTCCTTTACGTGTTCCTTTCGTTCTATGTGGTGACCCTCTTGCGTTTTGTATATAGTGTTCCTTTTGAGTTCTTCATTTTTCCATACCTAAGCAGCTGAAACTTATCACCATTGAACGTCATGTTGTTCTCCACTGCCCATTGGAAGACCCTGCTTATGTCCTCCTGTAATTTTTCAGTGTCCTCTACCGTAGTGACTTTCATGCTTATTTTAGTGTCATCTGCAAATGATGATACAAAAGTGTGCTGGGTGTTTTTATCTATGTCTGCTATGAGGATGAGAAACAGCAGAGGTGCAGGACAGTGCCTTGGGGCACTGAGCTTTTGACCTCGCTGATGCTGGATCTTGCCCTGTTCACTACTACTTTTTGTGTTCTTTGTGTTAGGAACTCAAAAATCCATCTGCCTACCTTCCCGTAATGCCTATGGCCCTCATTTTGTGCGCTATCACTCCATGATCGCATTTGTCAAACGCCTTTGCAAAATCTGTGCAAATCACATCTGCGTTTTGGTCGTCCTCCAATGCCTCCGTAATTCTGTCATAATGGTTCAGCAGCTGTGACATGCATGATCGACCCGCTCTAAAGCCATGCTGGTTCGGGTTATGTTGGTTGTGCTGGTCCATGAACTTTGTAATCTGCCGTCTCATCACTCTTTCAAAGATTTTTATGATGTGAGAAGTGAGGGCTACTGGTCTGTAATTTTTAGCTAGTGCTCTACTACCTCCCTTATGCAAAGGAGCTATGTCTGCACTCTTTAAGGCCTCTGGAATTTCACCTAGATCTAAGCTCTTTCTCCACAGAATACTAAGGGCTCTTGCTAATGGTACTTTGCACTGCTTTATAAATAAAGCATTCCATGAATCTGGTCCAGGTGCTGAGTGAGTGGGCATGTTGGCCATTTCTTTTCGAAATCTATGGGATTTGTACTAATGTCGGTTAGGTGGTCTGGCAGCCTTCTGCTGGAGTGAAAATATTTCTGCATTTTCTACCTTGCTGTCATTTAGTGGGTTGCTGAACACTGACTCATACTGTTCTTTTAGAATTTCACTCATTTCCTGTTCATCGTCCGTATACGAATCTCCTCTCAATAATGGTCCAATTCTACAGGTAGTTCTTAGCTTGGATTTTGCATAGGAGTAGAAATATTTTGGGTTTCTTGCAATATCCTGTATGGCTCTTTGTTCCCTTTGTACTTCTTCTGTCAGGTATGACATCTTAAGTTTTTGCTCTAATTCCGTGATCTCTCGGTTAAGGCTATCTCTCTTCTGTTGCAACATAACTGTGTTTTTCAGCAATTCAGTAACCCGTTTTCTTCTCCTGTACCATCTCCTACGCTCTCTCTCTATATCTGATCTTCTTCGGGGTTTCCTCAATGGTACGTGTTTCATACATACCTTGTATGCTTCTGTATTCAGCTTCTCTAGGCACTGGTGGGGATTTAGGGTGCTCATGTCTGATTCCCATGATATGTCTGATAGCTCTTGGTTTATTTTTTTTCCCAGTTAATTCTATGATTATTAAAAATAAACTTACTGAACATTCCGTCTCTAACATTAGTGTCGCAGTTCCCTAACCCTGAGTTAATACTAGTTTGAACTTCTATGATGTTATGATCAGAGTATATTGTTTTTGTAACTGTTATGTCTCTGATTAATTCCTCGTTGTTTGTGAATATCAAATCCAGGGTATTTTCATTTCTAGTGGGATCAATTATCTGTTGGTTTAGTGAGTACTTTTCACAAAGCCTCATTAGTTCCCTGGCATGTGCCTGTTGGGCCAGGGTGCTTCCAGGAGTTATTTCTGGTATAACATTGAGCTGCGTAATCTAGGTGAGGCCTTACTAATGATGTATAAAGCTGTAATATAACCACTGGACTTCTGTTGCTTACACTTCTTGATATAAATCCCAGTAATCTATTTGCTTTATTTCTTACGCTTAGGCATTGCTGTCTTGGTTTAAGGTTGCTGCTTACCATCACCCCCAAGTCCTTCTCGCAATCTGTATGGCTAAGTTCTACGTTATTTAACTTATAAGTGCTTGGGTTATGGACACTCCCGAGCTTCAGAACCTTGCATTTATCTACATTGAACTGCATCTGCCACTTTTCTGACCACGAATTAAGTTTGTCTAAATCTTCCTGAAGTTCTATGACATCTATGTTTGAATCAATTATCCTACCTATCTTCGTGTCGTCGGCGAATTTGCTCATATCACTAGTAATTCCCTCATCAAGGTCATTGATATATATTATAAATAACAATGGGCCTAAGACTGATCCCTGTGGAACACCACTTGTTACAAGTCCCCATTCGGATTTAACCCCATTTATGCACACTCTCTGCTTCCTATTGGTGAGCCATGACTCGATCCATGACAGCACTTTTCCCCAATGCCATGAGCTGCCACTTTCTTTAACAGTCTCTGGTGCGGTACTCTATCAAAAGCCTTACTAAAGTCTAAATAAACAATATCGAATTCTTTATCGTGATCAACAGCCTCAAAAGCTTTACTGAAGAAGGTTAATAAATTAGATAGGCAGGAACGGCCCTCGTGAATCCATGCTGGGTATCATTAATCAAATTATGGTTATCTAGATGGCTTCTAATAATATCAGCTATAATTGACTCTAGTAATTTGCCTACAATTGAGGTCAGGCTTATTGGCGTAGTTTGACGGTAGTGACTTGTCCCCTGCTTTAAAAATAGGAATTACATTAGCCATCTTCCACATATCAGACACTACACCTGTTTGAAGAGATAAATTAAAAATGTTAGATATTGGTTCACAGAGTTCCATTTTGCATTCCTTAAGAACCCTTGCAAAAAGCTCATCAGGACCCGGCGATTTATTTTGTTTCAGTCGGTCCAGCTGTTTCATAATCATTTCGCTAGTGACTGTGATATTACATAATTTATCTTCTTCTGGGCCTCTGTAAAATTAATTACTGGGATATTATTAATGTCTTCCTGTGTGAAAACCGAGAGAAAATAATAATTAAAAATAGAGCACATATCATTCTCCTTGTCAGTAAGATGCCCAAAGTTATTTTTAAGGGGACCTATCTTATCCCTAACTTTTGTTCTATAAACCTGGAAAAACTTTTGGGTTAGTTTTTGAATCCCTAGCAACTTTAATTTCATAGTCCCGTTTAGCTTTTCTTATTCCCTTTTAACGTCCCTCTTAATGTCAGTATACTGATTTATAAGATGACCCTCACCTCTTTTTATGCGCCTATAAATTCCTTTCTTCTGCCCTAAAAGATATTTGAGCCTATTATTCATCCATTTTGGGTCATTTCTACTTGATCTAATTTCTTTATACGGGATAAATGTTCTTTGGGCAGCCTGTATAGTGTTAAGAAAACTGTCATATTGATACCTCTCTTCTTCACCCCAGTCCACAGTTGATAAGTGTTCTCTAAGTCCATTATAATCTGCTAAGCGAAAATCTGGGACCATTACTGAATTATCCCTACTATCATACATCCATTCAATGCTAAAGGTAATTGACTTGTGGTCGCTTGAGCCGAGTTCCTCTGTAATTTCTAAATTATTAACAAGGGTTTCCTTGCTTGCCAGAACCAAGTCAAGTAGGTTATTTCCCCTTGTAGGTTCTGTTACAAACTGCTTCAAAAAGCAATCCTGAACTACTTCTAAAAAGTCGTTAGATTCTAAATTCCCTGTCATTTATTTCCATCCGAGATATCTGCACACTGCCATAACATACGGGAGAGAGAGATCTGCACAATGCCATAACATAATGGAGATATCTGAACACTGCCATAACATACTGGAGATATCTGAACACTGCCATAACATACTGGAGATATCTGAACACTGCCATAACATACTGGAGATATCTGAACACTGCCATAACATACTGGAGATATCTGAACACTGCCATAACATACTGGAGATATCTGAACACTGCCATAACATACAGGAGTGAGATATCTGCACACTGCCATAACATAATGGAGTGAGATATCTGCACACTGCCATAACATACGGGAGAGATCTGCACACTGCCACAACATACTGATGTGAGATATCTGCACACTGCCACAACATACTGGAGGGAGATATCTGCACACTACCATAATATACGGGAGTGAGTTATCTGCACTGCCATAACATACTGGAGTGAGATATCTGCACACTGCCATAACATACTGGAGTGAGATATCTGCTCACTGCCATAACATACTGGAATGAGATATCTGCACACTGCCATAACATACTGGAGTGGGAGATATTGGGAGAATGTGTAGAATAAACCCTATGAAAAGCAGGGGCTCTGTGGGCAGATAAATTCCCGGGTCAATGTTCTAACTACTGGGCTGGATGACTAATAGGATTCATCTTACTAGGTGTATTTCTAAACACTATAAGGTGGTTAGCATGGGCTTCCAGCATGTGAATCATGGTGGCTTTGAAGGGACTTGTGCTAGAAAACATCAATCATAGCTATGCTGTGAAAACCTGCATATTTGGTCACAGTGGGGCCTATGCTCACCTCCCTTTAGTTTCCTATAGTGTTCAGTAGCTACCCATTTTCTGTTCACATGACACTTTTATCACCTTTGACTTCGATTTTTTTTTTCATTGTGGTATATTATAATTGGCAATTTTTTATGGGTTACCTGGAGTTTACCTGGAGAGGGTTTCGGGGGTCAACGCCCCCGTGGCTCGGTCTGAGACCAGGCCTTAGGGTGGATCAGGGTCTGATCAACCAGGCTGTTACTGCTGGCCATACACAAACTGACGTACGAACCATAGCCTGGTTGGTCATAAGAACATAAGAAAGAAGGAACACTGCAGCAGGCCTACTGGCCCATGCGAGGCAGGTCCAAGTCTCCCACCGGCTTAAGCCAATGCCCCGACCCAGCCAGGTCAGGTTACATTCACTTAAGGAAGGAGCACGGCATCTGACCTAGTAGCACAAGCTAGTCAGGACCAACTCACACCCACCCGCACCCACTCATATATTTATCTAGCCTATTTTTAAAACTACACAACGTTTTAGCCTCTATAACTGTAATCGGGAGTTTGTTCCACTCATCGACAACTCTATTACCAAACCAATGCTTTCCTATATCCTTCCTGAATCTGAATTTATCCAACTTAAAGCCATTGCTGCGTGTCCTGTCAATTCTAGATATTTTTAGCACGCTATTTACATCCCCTTTATTTATTCCTGTTTTCCATTTATACACCTCAATCATATCCCCCCTAATTCTACGCTTTTCTAGAGAGTGCAGATTCAGGGCCCTCAGTCTATCCTCATAGGCAAGATTTCTGATACATGGGATCAACTTAGTCATCCTCCTTTGTACGTTTTCCAGAGCATTTATATCCATTCTGTAATACGGTGACCAAAACTGTGCAGCATAATCTAGATGAGGCCTAACCAAGGATATATATATAGAGTTGAAGAACAACCTGAGGACTCCTATTATTTATTTATTTGGTAATCCCCCTTATGTATGCTGGGAGGCAGTTGAACAGTCTTGGGCCCCAGACACTTATTGTGTTCTCTCTCAATGTACTCGTGGCGCCCCTGCTTTTCAATGGGGGAATGTTGCATCTCCTGCCGAGTCTTTTGCTTTCACAGGGAGTGATTTTTTGTGTGCAAGTTTGGTACTAATCCCTCTAGGTTTTTCAAAGTGTATATTATCATGCCTCTCTCTAGCCTGCATTCCAGGGAATACAGATCAAGGACCTTCAACCATTCCCAATAATTTAGGTGCCTTATCGTACTTATGTGTGCTGTGAAAGTTCTTTGTACACTCTCCAGGTCAGCAATGTCGCCAGCCTTGAGAGGGGCCGTTAGTGTACTGCAGTATTCCAGCCTAGAGAGAACAATCTTATTTGAAGAGAATCATCATGGGCTTGGCGTCCCTAGTTTTGAAGGTTCTCATTATCCATCCTATCATTTTCCTAGCGGATGCGGTAGGTGGAGGGCAACCTAACCTAACCAAAAAAATTGCTGAAAACGTTTGAGAAAAGATGTATATTTTTATCAGTTAAGAGGATGGGTTGGGAAATTAAGTTTGGAGATGAAGCATGGTTCACCCCCTGGCCTCCATCAATGCGAACTGAGATCATGAAATCATTCTCACTCATCCCTATCCAAGAGTTTCAAGCTTTTCAAAGTACGTACAGTGCGTATTTGCTTTCAAGATAGTGCTTGACTGTTTTTGCGATTCATCTACATTACTTATCAATTGCATATTATTTATTTTTTAACACATCGGCCTTCTCCCACCAAGGCAGGGTGGCTCGAAAAAGAAAAACTTTCATCATTCACTCCATCACTGTCTTGCCACAGGCGCGCTTACATTACAGTTATAAAACGACAACATTAACACCCCCTCCTTCAAAGTGCAGGCGCTGTACTTCCCATCTCCAGCATTCAAGTCCGGCCTGCCGGTTTCCCTGAATCCCTGCATGTTACCTTGCTCACACTCCAACACCATGTCAAGTCCTAAAAACCATTTGTCTCCATTCGCTCCTATCTAACACGCTCATGCATGCTTGCTGTAAGTCACAGTCCCTCGCACACAAAAGCTCCTTTACTCCCATCCCTCCAACATTTCCCTAGGCCGACCCCTACCCCTCCTTCCCTCCACTACAGATTTATACTCTCGAAGTCATTCTATTTTGTTCCATCCTCTCTACATGTCCGAACCACCTCAACAACCTCTCCTCGGCCCTCTGGATAATAGTTTTGGTAATCTCACACCTCCTCCTAATTTCCAAACTACGAATTCTCTGCATTATATTCACACCACACATTGCCCTCAGACACATCTCCACTGCCTCCAGCCTTCTCCTTGTTGCAACATCCACCACCCATGCAGCGCGCGCGCACACACACACACAGGAGCTGAGTCTCGACCCCTGCAACCACAATTAGGTGAGTACGTACACACACACACACACACACACAAAATCTCCAGTATTCCCCTAGTCAGTTTCACAAACTCCTCTAATGCTGGAGGGTCAAGGTACACGATGTACCCACACACACCTCTAGGTAACCAAACCTTCCACTCATAAACTGCACAAAGTATTTCCATCCTTCAAGGTCACATTCAGAGAACTCCCATTACCTTCCCTGTTATTTTACAGACCTCATAATATAAAACATTACTACACTGCTTTGCAAAAAAAAAAATAATAATAATAGTTTATTTTGTCACTACATATTTAAAATAAAATTAAAGATCTCCTACTCTTCTCCCCCTTCCCTATATCTACCCTCCACTCATTCCCTCTCCCCATCCTCCCTCCCTCTCTTTCCCACTCCCTGCCTCTCTCTCTCCCCACCCTCACTCACTCATTCCCACATTCACCCCCACTACCCATTTTTTGTGATGCTCACCCCTACCTGGAGGGTATTCCGGGGATCAACGCCCCCTCGGCCTGGTCCATGACCAGGCTTCCTGGTGGATCAGGGCCTGATCAACGAGGCTGTTACTGCTGGCCGCATGTAGTCCAATGTACGAACCACAGCCCAGCTGGTCCGGCACTGACTTTAGGTATCTGTCCAGCTCCCTCTTGAAGACAACCAGGGGTCTATTGGTAATTCCCCTTATGGCTGGTGGGAGGTTGTTGAACAGTATTTGATGGAACTTATATGTACAGTAAAGGTTCTCTGTACATTCTCTAGATCTGCCCCTACCTCATCCCACCCATCCACTATATTGTATACTATCGGATTGTACAGAATTCTATAAAATATTATTTTCTTTTATGTCATGCTTACCTATAGTGCCATATACTGCATTTTAATATAAAATGCACAACTTTCCCATAGATGTGTCTGTAAACCTAAAAAAAAAAATCGATACTGCCAACAAACTTAATGTCTTTTTCTCAA
The DNA here is from genome assembly GCA_009830355.1 of Cherax destructor. Classification (NCBI taxonomy): domain Eukaryota; kingdom Metazoa; phylum Arthropoda; class Malacostraca; order Decapoda; family Parastacidae; genus Cherax; species Cherax destructor. The sequence goes on along the minus strand of WNWK01007140.1, from coordinate 30,828 downwards.
CCATAGGAACACAGCTAGCAAGTAAAATCATAAACTAACATTCACCCAAAAGGCTACCTCACTGGCAACTACCCAAATACTCTTTTTAGCCCCAACAAATCCTACTGAAATCTCGCTTATCATCAAAACACTAAAGAACAAGGCAGGAAACCTAAATAATTTACCACCACTCATGTATAAAAAACTTTCTCATGTGTTGTCACCAATTATTGCAACTCTTTTTAGCAAATCCATTGAATCTTCCACATTCCCATTCATACTCAAGACAGCACGGGTCACCCTGAACATTCATACTCAAGACAGCAAGGGTCACCCCGATCCTCAAAGGAGATGATCCAACTGAATTGAACAACTATAGGCCTATAGCAAACTTGCCCCTATCTAAAATCTTCAAAAAAATAATTCACAAACAAGTCTACGTACTCCTACCTCGTAACCCATAACATACTCAACCCCTGTCAGTTTGGGTTCAGACCGAAAAAAAGTACTAATGATGCTACTATACATATGCTTGAACTAATATATTCTGCACTTGGAAAAATTGAATTTTCCCTGGGACTTTTCATAGACTTGCAAAAAGCTTTTGATACAGTTGACCATGACCTTTTGCACCTAAAACTAGCACATTACGGGGTCAGAAGACACTCTCAATTACCTAAAATCTTATCTTAGCAATAGAAACCAGTATGTATATACAAATGGAGCCAGCTCACCTACACAACCTATTCTTATTGGAGTCCCACAAGGGAGTGTCCTTGGCCCACTTATCTTTCTCATTTACATCAATGACCTACCAAACGCATCTAATCTCCTAAATTAAACCCATTTTATTTGCAGATGACACTACTTATGTCTTCTCTCACCCAAACCCAACAATACTAACAGACACTGTAAATGCTGAACTGCTAAAAATATCTACTTGGATGACTACCAACAAACTTACTCTCAATATAGACAAAACCTACTTCATGCTATTTGGAAACAGAGCTTCAAATGTACAGCTAAACATATGGATAAATGGTTCACCCATTTCTAGACAGAGGGCAAATTTCTAGGTCTCCACTTTGACTGCAGTCTCAAATTTCAGACACACATACAGCAAATTTCCAAGAAAGTCTCCAAAACAGTAGGTATCCTTTCAAAGATACGGTACTATGTACCCCAATCAGCTCTTCTAGCTCTGTACCACTCTCTCATTTACCCTTACATTGTGCATGGGGCTCAACCACAGCAAATCACCTTAAGCCTTTAATAACCCAACAAAAAGCTGCAGTACGATTGATCAACTCCTGCATTAGACAGCACACTCCACCACTTTTCAAGAGCCTTAACTTGCTTAATATACAAAACATTTACACTTATTATTATGCCTACTACATACACAGAACACTATAGTACTCAAATATAAACCTTCCTCTCAAGCTCCTCCTCGATAACTATAACAGAACCCACAGCCATAATACGAGACAAATCACTCTTCGATATCGCTAATGTCCATCTCTCCCTATGTAAAAATGCTATGCACATAAAGGGCCCGAAGACCTGGAATTCATTGCCAGAACACACTAAAGGATCCCTGTCTGCAAATCAGTTTAAGGCCTACTAAGAAATCACCTCATCACCCAAAATTAACCAGACAAACCGTACCTAATACCTACCGGTTACTCAAAAATTACTCATATTGTGGCTTTAGATTGCTCAACCAATTACCCACTACTTCAAAATTAGGATGTCTAAATTTCATTGTTTTAAATAGTACTAAATTGTAATACATCATTGTAAATTGTTTTAATGTAATACTGTAATTATAAACTAATTCAATAGTGTAATTATTCTCTACTATACTTATCAAAGCAATGTAGCAATACCTAATAGAATATTTAATTCTCTTGTACTCACTTTAACTTATCTAATGACCATATGAACTATTATTGCCTTCCTAATCTTAAGTTAATTTTTAAGTTTGCTCGAAATGCTCTGCATACTAAGGGGCTTTTGGCATGTACACCCAACTATTATATTACTCTGTACAACCATGCCAAAATAAACTTCTTATTCTTATTCTATAGATTATCACAAGCTCTCAGAATACTTGGAATGAAGAGCTTAGATCTAGAAATCCTAAAAAACTGGAGACAGCTCCTCTGCACAAATTCAACAGACGAGCCCTGACAAAAATAACAGGCCACTCGCGCTAACGTGTCACAAATCTGTGTGGGTGGTAGGCTTGACATATGCAAAATACAGATGCGAGATACTGGAGGGTCTAATCCCAAATTTGTCACTACCACCATGTAGTGGCATAAATATTAACCCCCACAACACGCCACACACAATGCACCAAACACACAAACAACGCACCACACGGACATTGCACCACACACTAGTAGCGACTAGCGAAGAGGCGGGGTCAGGAATTGTGAATCGACCCCTGCAACCACAAATAGGCGAGTACGTACACGTACACACAGCCCCGGTGGCCTGGTGGCTAAAGCTCTCGCTTCACGCACGGAGGGCCCGGGTTCAATTCCCGGCGGGGCCGAAACATTTCGAAGTGTTTCCTTACACACAAACACAACAGGCCTAGTGTCTAATAGACATGTGCCTAGGATAAAATGGTAACTAACTACCACTGCCTTCTCCCCCCCCACAGTAGTAGGTTCGCTGGTGTTGTCCCGGCCCAGGTCTTTTCCAGTTGGTGAGCCGACCATACCACACAAAACGTACCACACAAAAGCACATCACAAACAACGCATCATACACTAAACAACGCACCCCAAACACAAGAACATAAGAAAGAAGGAACACTGCAGCAGGCCTACTGGCCCATGCGAGGCAGGTCCAATTCTCAAGATCAAGAAAGTTTAGGTAAGATCCTTGTGGTGATAGGGAAAAAGATAGGTTGATGAGAGGAAGGTTTTGAGTGAAAAACACAAAACATAATAGGCAGTTTAATATAGATAAATGCAAAGTTCTAAATATTGGACAGGACAATAACCATGCCACATATAAACTAAATAATGTAGATCTTAATACTACTGATTGCGAGAAGGATTTAGGAGTTCTGGTTAGCAGTAATCTAAAACCAAGACAGCAGTGCATAAGTGTTCGCAATAAAGCGAACAGAATCCTTGGCTTCATATCAAGAAGCATAAATAATAAGAGTCCTCAGGTTGTTCTTCAACTCTATATATCCTTGGTTAGGCCTCATCTAGATTATGCTGCACAGTTTTGGTCACCGTATTACAGAATGGATATAAATGCTCTGGAAAACGTACAAAGGAGGATGACTAAGTTGATTCCATGTATCAGAAATCTTCCCTACGAGGATAGACTTAGGGCCCTGAATCTGCACTCTCTAGAAAGACGTAGAATTAGGGGGGATATGATTGAGGTGTATAAATGGAAAACAGGAATAAATAAAGGTGATGTAAATAGCGTGCTAAAAATATCTAGTATTGACAGGACTCGCAGCAATGGCTTTAAGTTGGATAAATTCAGATTCAGAAAGGATATAGGAAAGCATTGGTTTGGTAATAGAGTTGTCGATGAGTGGAACAAACTCCCGAGTACAGTTATAGAGGCTAAAACGTTGTGTAGTTTTAAAAATAGGCTAGATAAATATATGAGTGGGTGCGGGTGGGTGTGAGTTGGATCTGACTAGTTTGTGCTACTAGGTCAGATGCCGTGCTCCTTCCTTAAGTGGATGTAACCTGACCTGGCTGGGTCGGGGCATTGGCTTAAGCCGGTGGGAGACTTGGACCTGCCTCGCATGGGCCAGTAGGCCTGCTGCAGTGTTCCTTCTTTCTTATGTTCTTAAGTGTTTATTGATGTTTGTGTTTATACCTTTGATATACATTAGGCCCGGAGCCCGGCCTAGGCCAGGCTCGTCTGGTGCTAGCCTGGTCAATCAGGCTGTTGCTGCTGGAGGCCCACTGCCCCACATATCCATCACATCATGGTTGATCTGGTACCCGGTGAAGATACTTGTCCAGTTTTCTCTTGAAAACTTCTACACGTGTTCCAGCAGTGCTTCTGATATCTTCTGTTAAGATGTTGAATAATCTGGGGCCACGAATGTTGATACACTTCCTTTACTGTGCCCACCGCACCCCAGTTTTTCACTGGGTTTATCTTGCTCTTCCTCCCATCTCTCTCGCTCCAGTGTGTGTTATGGCTGTGTGCGTTTAATTAATGATATTTCTTGTTTAAGTAACATGAAGTTAGGGATATTGTTAGTGGTATCCCTGTTCGCAAATGACATAAAACTAATGAGAATACAAATAGACAGGTCAGGTCTGGTCTGACTAATGGCTCCTGGAGTTTAACCTCAGTAAGTGCAAAATTATTTTGTTTGGGGAGGGGGAAAAGACCACCACAGACGGAACATAGGTTCGAGGGGAGGGAGGCAAAGGTTGTAAATCTCACAAGGACCCTAGGGAGATTATTATACCGAACATATCACCTGAGGCCCACGCCAACCACATAACTGCTGCAGCAAATGCGCATCTAGCTTTTAAAGTCATTCACGACATTTTATGAAGTGTACGTCAGGCCCTTATTAGAATATGTAGCACCAGCATGGAAACCACACCTGGTCAAGCATGTCATGAAACTGGAGGAAGTGCAGAGATTGCAACGAGACTAATCCTGGAGTTAAGGGGTATGTCCCATGAGGGGAGGCAAAGAAGTTATCTCATCCCTAGTCCTGGAGGACAGGACTAGGGGTGATATAACGTACCAAATACTGAGGAACTGACAGGGTGAATAGGGAAAGACTGATTGAGACGGGAAACACAGCACGAGGGCACAGATGGAGGTTGAAAACAGACGAGTCGTAGGGACGTTAATTAGCATTTCTTCAGCCATCAGTCAGGAAGTGGAACGACCTGGACAGTGAGGTGAAAGAGGCAGGATTCATGCGTAGCTTTAAGACGAGATACGCTAAAGCTCTTGAGTCATGATAGCGAGTCTAGTACCGACCAGCTAAGAGACGGGGACAGGAGCTTAGACGCTACCCCTGCAACCACATATAGGCGCGTGTACACACACACACACGTCATCCTCTGTATGTTCTTTAGCAAATCTGTCAATTCTGCAATATTGAAGACAGAACTGTACAGTATAAACGAAATGAAATCCTACCAATATATGAAACTAGTATAACCTCGGGATTTTTTCTTCTTTTGGACATGAAGCTAAATTTACATTAGTCTCATGCAAACGCAAATGCAGTTGCCCTGGTTTTAAATTTATTTATCTTATGTTTTTTCCGAATTTATAATATATATTTTTTTACATATGGAGGAAGGGCTCTTCCTTTAAAAAGTTAAACAAGTACATGAACGGGAATGGGTGGGTAAATGCAGAACATGGATACGAAGGGCAAGTAAACTTGCAACAATGCTGCACCTTTCCTCACTCACTGGACTGGTTTCCTAATAATTCGCTTCTTGGTGTAGTTAAAAGAAATCGATGTACTTAATTATCTATGATAATTGAGTGCTTGTCAAGTTGGTGCAGCAACAATATTATTGTTATAATACCTGTATTTACGTGTTCGCCCTAGGGGATGGGAGGCATTATCTGGTTTGATACCTAGAAGGGGAGGGTAGTTCAAATTCCTCGAACTAAGAGCCCTTTACCAACATCAAGGCCTTTTCCCCTTAAGGGGTACTCAGCCGTGTCCGTGTCACAGCAGCCGTCTATACCACTGCATGCTTTCATTAGCAAATGCACAATTATATACATTATAAAATCTAATAATACTTACCAACTGCACCATCTTGAACTGCTTCTTAGACTTTGATTATTTAAATAATAGTAAATCCTGAAATGATAAATGAGAGTTGAGGCGTGGCAGGGTGAACACAGGGAGCTACCACACCACCCAGCGGGAAGACGGTTGGAACAGCCACGCCAGATGGCTGCCTACCCCACCAACCAACCTCCACACAACACAATACTACGTCTCCTTATCACAATCAGTTACAAGCTTCGTATTCCACAATATAATTTACAATTCTAAGATTCTCACACTGAACACTAAATACACCTTGAAGTGAAGCTAGAGATGTACACGGTTCCGAATGTACAAATCCACAATACTGCACTGGAGACTTATCAAAAACTTTTATTAACATGTTTTCCTATTTAATATTTCAAATTTTATAGCACATATAACAATAATTACGGAAAAAACGCAAATTTATAACACTAAAAAGTAAAGCAGAAAGTATGAACGAGGACCAACAGCGTACAACACACTCGCGACTGACGCTAGTTCAAAAGTGGCGAGGGAGGTGGCTGGAGCCGGCCGGCTGCCCGCACCGCCCACGGAGCACCCAAACCCCCCCCCCTTCCTCCTCTCTGACTACATGACGTAGACCAGTGTAGTGTTACCAGAGTTCATTAATATAGGAATTGTTAGTCAACATACAATATCAAGTAATATTCCTAGAATGAAGTCGTTGTGACAGGAAAATCTTTACTTCTGTAACAGCATAAAAATAATAACAATATTGTCAGTGTAGGAAAAAGTAAATGTGGGTGGGTGAGCTGGGCGCAGTGATGGGGAGGATGGGGGAGAAGAGAGTGATGGAGGAGAAAGAGGGGGATGTGGTGGGAGGGAGAAGAGCGAGTGGTGCAGGAGGTGAAAAACTGAAGGATGATTGTCTAATTCTTAGAAGTGTGGATTAAGAAGGATGTAGAGGTGATCAGAGGCGAATTTTGTCTCTGGACTCATGAATGCATTGTTGTGGCTGTTCATGAGATTCATAAAGTGTCCAAAATCTTGCTGCCAATTTTGTCAAGTCTAGGAACCAAAGCAACCATAGTACTAGGGAGAGAGCACAACTTTGTAGTACCCACAGTCAGGGACCAGGTTTCAAACACCTTTTATTGTACAGCAATAAAGAAATGGAGCAGATTGCCTGCATGAAGAGAGCCAAAAGGCGACAGAAAGGGAGGAGAATGATTTTTTTTTTAGCTAACACCCATGTAATCTTAACTTATTCCTAGTATATCTCTTTTATAGAATAATATGATATTATCTCCTTTATATTATAACAATAAGGTAAAAGGACCCCAATGGAAATAAGTCACTGATTTTTTTTTGGGTTATCCTAGGTTCTTTACACACATGCTGCTATGTATGATAATCTATGTAACTGTATTTGTGTTAACCTGAATAAACTTACTTACATTCACAGGAATTAAACTAGGATATTTGTCTTTTGGATACCCGTGAAGGTATAAACCCAGTGAGGAGCAGGGGTGCGGTGGGGACAATACGGGAGCACTGTATTAACATCGGGGTCCCAGACTATTCAACATCTTACCAGAAGATATCCGAAACACGGATGGAACCAGTGTAGAAGCCTTCAAGAGGAAACTGGACAAATATCTTCACCAGGTGCCAGATCAACCAGGCTGTGATGGATATGTGGGGCAGCGGGTCTCCAGCAGCAACAGCCTGGTTGACCAGGCAAGCACCAGACGAGCCTGGCCCATGGCCGGGCTCAGAGTAGATACTCTCGAAACTCTTCAAAGGTATATCAAAGGTATGATGTTAGGATACCCTATGTAGTGATCCTTTGTTATTTGAATGGGGCGAAAATCTGGCTCCGGTAAGCCACAAGAGGTTTAACCTGTTAAAGAGTCATGTTGCTTCCTAACACTACAACGAAGCATCTGAAGAACCCAAATTAAATCAAAACTTTCCGTCTTGCTGCAATCGAATGCATGTATATAACACACAAGTTCCCTACAGGAAGTAATGAAACATCTTTTAAATGAGAATTTACAGTCCTATGATTTATGTTGCTGTCTATATCAGATACCGGGACGAATACCGTGCCTTGGGGAAGGGGGGGAACACAACTTTACACTGTAGCAGACTAATTCCACCCCATTTACAACTCTATGGGTTCTATTTGGTAGGAAGTAATATCCATCTGCCCCCTTCACGGTTATTTATTTGCACGCATTTTGTGTGCAACCCTATGATCGCACTTGTCAAAGGCTTTTGCAAAGTCAGCGTATTTTATATCTGCATTGTACTGGTGATGGTGGACCCGGCCCTGGGAGCCAAGGTCGGGTCACCATCTGGAGAAGACCCGGGCCGGCAGTACCGGCGAACCTATACAGCAAGTAATGGTCTAGCAATTGCGGATGGCAGGAGCGACCTATTCTAAACCCATGTTGATCCGAGTTGCGTGATTACTGCGATTCCATGCGACTGGTAATCTTGCTTCTTAAAACCCTTTGAAAAATCTTGATAATTTGGAACATTAGAGCAAATGGTCTAATTTTTTTCAGTTGCTTTACTAACACCCTTGTGGAGTGACTCGTGTCTAATCTTCTCTGTAGAATATTTAAAGCACAATATAAGGATTTCTTGCAATTCTTGATGATTATCGAGCCTGGGGCGGAGCGCATGGGCATACAATCAATAGCTTCTTAGAAGTCAAGTGGTGGTTAGTTAAAATATAAAGATGTTTGCAGCATTTAGTGTCTCATTCATGAAGAATTCACTTGGGTTGTCAACGTTTAGGCCGATTAATGGCTCATTGAACACATTTATACAAAATATATGTACTACAGCCAGCAGCATACTCCAAATGGTGCAGGACCCTTCGGGTTTGCCACTACCTAAGGACACACTGATATAGGAGACCCAGTAAACCACTGTGGCAGAAGGCCACTATAGAGCACACTCGATATACACATACTAGCATCCGCCTGTTTCATTACCCAGAATCCCAACTAGACCATACTGCAAGAAGGCAGAGAACGAGAGAGATCTGAAGCCACTATAATCAACAATCAGGGTTAGAGCGGCACGCATAACATGGAGAGCTCTACAGGGAGCGCTGTGATCGAGCTTAGTAATTTAGTAAAAATCCTTTTCAGCAATCATTGCAAAAACAACCTCACCTTTGTTCTTAGACACAAGAATCAAGTACTTGTATCTTGAAGCAAGAACCGAATTATGCTCGAGGAAGCTATCCAAAGTCATTACCAGAGTCAGGCACTTAGGGATCGCATGAACCATCAATAAAAGACGTACATACCTCTGGCATTGTCAGAGATTGCAGACATCCAGGATACAATACCGAAGGGCATCTTACATTGAAACATTGTTCAAAGGGCATTGGGAGACCCGTTCGACTGGCCTAGGAACACTCATTCTCTACCACAAAGGCTGCAACATAAAGGTTGTAGCCTAAGTTGGGTTACTACCTGGAGGGCATTCCGGGGATCGACGTCCCCGCGGCCCGGTCTATGACCAGGCCTCCCGGTGGATCAGGGCCTGATCAACGAGGCTGTTACTGCTGGCCGCACGTAGTCCAACGTACGAACCACAGCCCGGCTGATCTGACACTGACTTTAGGTATCTGTCCAGCTCCCTCTTGAAGGCAACCAGAGGTCTACTGGTAATGCCCCTAATGGCTGGTGGGAGGCTGTTGAACAGTCTTAGGCCCCGGACACTTATTGTGTTTTCTCTTAGTGTACCAGTGGCGCCCCTACTTTTCATTGGGGGTACGTTGCACCGTCTGCCAAGTCTTTTGCTTTCGTATGGAGTGTGTGGAGGATGGGCTCCTACGATAACGTGGACTGTATGTTACTTAGCTTATTGATGAATCCCAGAAGTCGCAGCCATCCCCAACTCCTGCAAAGGAACATCTATGGCCTCACACTCCACAGGGCTGTAAGATAAACATCAATGTGTGAGTTATTGCCCCAAAGGAGCATATGCCCATATTTCAATCTTAGATGGACTGAAAGGCGTTTTACTCACTGTTTTGGACTTAAAAGTCCACGCATAACCGCCGTCAATAGGGTAAATTTTGATGTTCTTGAAATACCAGAACTGCGCAGTCCCCTGCCTGACAAGAACACAAAAAAATACCCTGCTCGTGTAACTTTGAGCGATGGTGTTGGCTCCACCATATACGGCGGAAATGCTGTCTTGATTGTAGAATGCCGCTGAAGTCACCGTCTTGTTTCGATGGAATTCACTTGCGATTGTCTCTACGTTTGTCTTGCAGTAAATTGAAGCTGCGCACACTTCTGAATATACCGCGATTTTCACTAAACGCGCTGGAACAGAGTTCTTATCTGATTTCCCGACGTTAGTGGAGATTAAATTAGAATAACGGACGCGTACGAGTAATGTCTTTGTTGAGTTACGTCGCCTCGCGCCGCTTGACCCCTCGTGTCGGTGGCCGAATTCAATCTGATCGCCTCGTGCAGCCACGAGGTGCCTCGTGGTGCTGTGGTCAGCACAATTTCAACAATTGCTACATACTGCTACAAGTGGCAATTAAAATGTTTGTGTTCCCTAAATTTCAATCACTGGAACACATGTTTGTAATTTTCAAGTGTAGAAACTAATACAACAGTTTACTGTAATCTTCCTGTTACGGCAAAGAGTTACATTTATCTCAAATGTCTATTAAGTCACATACACTCGTTGCTACTTGGTCAGACCTCGTGACACACTGTGGTCAGTACATCTGGTCTGAATTATTTTGTTCATGCACCCAGACTCACCTCGTCTGGCCCCTTCCTAAAGAAGGAAAGGGTGAGGGGCCCTTAACAAGGGTAGTAAGGGCGCATACCCCCCTCCTTTGGAGAATTTTCTCCACAGAGTGATTTGTGTGTGCATATTAGGGACCAGTCCATCCAGAATATTCCAGGTGTAGTTTATGATATATCTCTCTCGCCTGCGCTCCAGTGAATATAAGTTTAGTGTTTCCAGGCGTTCCCAGTAGTTATGGTGTTTGATGGAACTTATACGTGCAGTAAAGGTTCTCTGTACATTCTCTAGATCTGCAATTTCACCTGCCACAGCAGTATTCTAGCCTTGAGAGAACAAGGCGTGTGGGAACTCAAAATTTGGTAGTGCAACCTCAGTTACTCATTACGGAGATCCAGAAGCAGCTCGCCAGTCTAAACAGACTCTCAAAGGGACTTTCAGAATGACCCAGTGCAAATGCAAATCCCTAGGCAATACAAGAGATCTAGCAAACGAAGCAAGTCGAGTAGACCTGACCGCCATATTAATCATGGCTTGTCGAACTGCTTCCTAGAGTGAGGCGAAAACACAATAAAAACTAATGTTCATTACTGGCAGCACAAACGTTTTTAATTTCCCAGAAAGGAGCCAGTTGTTTAGGTCCGGTCAACGACCATCCCGGTCTCCGGTTGCCCTCGCATCGGAGACCGTAAAATGGAAGAGTAAAAAGTTAGCCGAGAGCTGAATCCCGTACCTTTGATATACCTTTGATAACCTTTGAAGAGTTTACGGAGTTCTGTCTCTGACCGGCTGGCTCATGAGGCCGCCCCACATATCCATCACAGCCTGGTTGATCTGGCACCTGGTGAAGATATTTGTCCAGTTTCCTCTTGAAGGCTTCTACACTGGTTCCAGCCGTGTTTCGGATATCTTCTGGTAAGATGTTGAATAGTCTGGGACCCCGGATGTTAATACAGTGCTCCCGTATTGTCCCCACCGCACCCCTGCTCCTCACTGGGTTTATTTTACACTTTCTCCCATATCTCTCACTCCAGTATGTTGTTATGGCAGTGTGCAGATTTGGGACCAGGCCCTCAAGTACTTTCCATGTATATATTATCATGTATCTCTCTCTCCTCTTATGTTATTTTGTCCACCGCTATCTGCAGATGGTGACAGGATACACCAGGAGTATAAAAAATACATACAAATAAGATTCTAGTCCTTGAAAGAAAGTTGGTTGTAATATTTACAGAACACTAAGCTCTTCACCACAGCTCTTTATTAATCTTACGAAAAACAAACGGAAATGGCTACCGCGTGTATTAAAAACTATTTAAATATTTTACATCCATAACCATAAGCCTCTGAATACTGGCGAGTTAGCTTGAATGTCACATCGCGCTCAAGTAAACTGGATAAGAGAGTAATACAATAAGAGTTAATGTGCATGGGAGCAGTTTTCTGCCAGCACTGAGCCGCCCAGCAGGCGCCACAACATCCTGAACAATACTCCTGTGCACAGCCTATCAAAACAAGCTTCACTTAACTCCTGTATACACAGAGCTTTTCCTTAACACAAGACAGACATCGAAAGTGTCTGCAAGAACTATGTTTAAGAAAAACGTTCACTGTACATGAGAAGATAGTCAGACATACGGCAAGTCACTGCTAGAAACAACAGACCTGCTATAATATCATTGAAGATTACGTTACATCGTTATCAATGCGTTTCTCATAGTTGTACGTCCTCCTGTCCGGCCCTTCCAAAACATTCAAGAACGTAATACAACGCACTCACCATCTTCCACCTCTGACATATCTGAAATACCTGTGACCGATTTTGAGAGGTCTACTCTCGAGGCCCGAATAGAGGCCAAACTTTATTATTGGTCTTAACCTGACTGTTGCTAACAATAGACCGTAGGGTCTACATAGCTATCAAAACTTATTTAACACTTGTTTCTGATAGCGGTCCAGTTAGCAGATATCTTCCCTTTCTCCCGAGTTCAAGTGCTCTGAGGCGTTCCTAATCATTAACGTGTTTTATTGATTCCGTTGTTAGTAAGTAATCTGTATACATCATAATAATGGTATACAATACAAACAACGTGAGGAATCAGACATGTGCAACACCTGGTTATGTATTTGAAGACGTTTCGCCAACCAGTGGCTTTTTAAATTTAATACAGAGATGATATAAGAAGTGAAGATAAAGTAACGTTTTTCAGTTCAATACAGGAACAATTATCAAACTCACAGGCAGCAGAACACACACACAAAAATCAGGTGCCGAATCAGCAGCAAAACACAAGAAATGCAGAAAACAGGACACCACCCTCCCAAGCACCTAAGGGGGCATACCGCTGACGAATGTGCGAGATATAAGGTGTAATTGCTGCTATAAGAGGGAACATAAAGACGACTGCTGTAGAAACAAAAACAGGTACGGAACAGACAGAATTATCAGTTCTTTACGGGACAGATATAATTACCAGTTCTTTAGAGATTTATTCGTTGAACAAACCAGTATGGGTCAAAAATACTATGCAGCAAAATATACCAATGTATACGTGTGTGTATGCTTGTGCATATGAATTTCTGTACATATGTACACTTTCATATGTATACTGACGACCATGTATTTGTGTGCATGTATCAATACGTGTATCTGTGCAATAAAACGTGATTTTTTTTATCTGCACATACATAAAAAACTCACGTTTTATTACACAGATATATGTATTGATACATGCACACAAATACATGGTCTGTATACATATGAAAGTGTACATATGTACAGAAATTCATATGCACAAGCATACACACACGTATATATAAGTATATTTTGCTGCATAGTATTTTTGACCCATACTGGTTTGTTCAACGAATAAATCTCTACAGAACTGGTAATTATGTCTGTCCCGTAAAGAACTAATAATTCTTCTACAACAGTCTTCTTTATGTTCCCTCTTATAGCAGCAATTACACCTTATTCGGCAAGAAAAGTGTTGTTAAGCCAAAATAGCAAGTTTTACCTATTCGGCACGACATATATACATGTGCCGATTAGGCAAAACCTGCGATTTTGGCTTAAATAGCAACGCTCTTGCCGAATAAGGCAAGGGCAAATTTGTGTATGCAATAATTTAGAAAAAAATCATTTTGAAAATAACGAAAAAAATATATTTCATTGTGTTTGTTTATTATTATTATAAACTTATCTAAAACATATTTAGTTGGATTAGGCAAAATTAAACTGAGCTTTTTATGAGGAGGTTAGGTAAGTTTTCTAAGGTTCTTTTGGTACAAAATTATTAATTTTTACATTAACATAAAATGAAAAAAATATATCTTTAAACGTATAAGGGAAAATTTTTAGAATGGACTTAATTTTAAACGAGTTCTTGGTAATTGACCAGTTTTACTTATTCGGCACGACACACACCTTTACCTTTGATATACCTTTGAAGGAGTTTCGATTGTTTCACTACTCTCAGAACCCGGCCATGGGCCAGGCTCGTCTGGTGCTTGCCTGGTCAATCAGGCTGTTGCGTGCTAAAAATATCTAGTATTGACAGGACACGCAGCAATGGCTTTAAGTTGGATAAATTCAGATTCAGGAAGGATATAGGAAAGCATTGGTTTGGTAATAGAGTTGTCGATAAGTGGAACAAACTCCCGATTACAGTTATAGAGGCTAAAACGTTGTGTAGTTTTAAAAATAGGCTAGATAAATATATGAGTGGGTGCGGGTGGGTGTGAGTTGGTCCTGACTAGCTTGTGCTACTCGGTCAGATGCCTTGCTCCTTCCTTAAGTGAATGTAACCTGACCTGGCTGGGTCGGGGCATTGGCTTAAGCCGGTGGGAGACTTGAACCTGCCTCGCATGGGCCAGTAGGCCTGCTGCAGTGTTCCTTCTTTCTTATGTTCTTATGTTCTTATGCTGGAGGCCCGCTGCCCCACATATCCATCACAGCCTGGTTGATCTGGCACCTGGTGAAGATACTTGTCCAGTTTCCTCTTGAAGGCTTCTACACTTGCTCCAGCCGTGTTTCTGATATCTTCTGATAAGATGTTGAATAGTCTGGGACCCCGGATGTTGATACAGTGTTCCCTTATTGTCTCCACCGCACCCCTGCTGCTTACTGGGTTTATTTTACACTTCCTCCCATCTCTCTCATTCCAGTATGTTATGGCAGTGTGCAGATTTGGGACCAGGCCCTCGAGTACTTTCCAGGTATCTCTCTCTCTCCTCCGCTCCAATGAGTACATGTTCAAGACATGAAGGCATTCCCAATAATTTAGGTGCTTTATTGGCTCAATGTGAGCCGTAAACGATCTCTGTATGTGTTCCAGCTCTGATATTTCTCCTGCTTTGAACGGGGCCATCAACACTGAACAGTATTCTAAATGAGGGAGCACTAGCGATTTGAATAGTGTCACCATCGGCATCATTTCCCTTGTTTCGAAAGTTCTCAATACCCACCCCGTCATCTTCCTGGCTGTTGTGATATTTGTCTTGTTATGCTCCTTAAAAGAAAGGTCAGCTGACAATTATTCCCAGGTCTTTTACGTGTTCTTTTCGTTCTATTTGGTGACCCTCTTGAGTTTTGTATATAGTGTTCCTTTTGAGTTTTTCAATCTTTCCATACCTAATAATCAAAAGAAGCGCTAAACCACAAGTGTTATACAGCTTTCCATACCTAAGCAGCTGGAACTTATCACCATTGAACGTCATGTTGTTCTCCACTGCCCACTGGAAAACCCTGCTTATGTTTTCCTGTATTTTTCAGTGTCCTCTACCGTAGTAACGTACATGCTTATTTTAATGTCACCTGGAAATGATACAAAAGTGTAACGGGTGTTTATATCTATGTCTGCTATGAGGATGAAAAACAGCAGAGGTGCCAGGACAGTGCCTTGGAGCACTGAGCTTATATATATATATATATATATATATATATATATATATATATATATATATATATATATATATATATATATATATATATATATATATATATATAAATATATATATATATATATATATATATGTTCATGCATAATACATGTGCATACGTGTTCATGACCACCACAACCACCAATACCATCACTACCACCCATACCACCTTCAACAGCAGACCACCACCAACCTCAAAACGATAAGCCACCACTATCACTATCATATGCATGTGTATATATGCGCTTGTGTAACTTATAACAACATTAATGTGTCGGCGAAGCTCTGCACAGCGATCTCATGGAAATCAGTTTCGAGAACGGTCTATATAAATTGAGCAGAGAGCATCTGCACATGTCAACTATCCTATAAACCTTCACCTTGTAATAGTTGACCAGGATTTAAAATGTGAAGCCTATTTATGTTTAGGAATGTCTTACCTCTTACATGTCACAAACCTAAAATTAGCAGATTGTTTTAAGAAGGCCTACTGCCTATATGAAGCAAACAAAAATAGCAGGTGACATCACTGCTGACACACCTGGTGATGACGTTATTAGGTGTACAGCAACTTGATAGGAAATTCTTATCATCGCGCCTTAATTAGTTCTAGAAGGTTACGTATTCATATGCACTACATTGTATTCCTATTACGAGGGTCCTTGGGTCCTTGATACTGGCGAGAGGCTCTTGATCCAAGAAATGGTATTTGTCCTCTTGGCTCGAACTTGATTGCCTCTCAATTACCAGGCGCAATAACCTTTATGGGTTTAGAGCTTCCTCCCTAAATATTATATTATTTATAAACAATGGCACTCTTAACTAATATACAGTGTCCACTAATTAACTTTCAAGGTAGTTGAGTGCTCCTATATCTAAGAAACAAACATTTCACAACCGGAACAAATGTGTATAATACTCAAAAAGGGGGAAATATTCATAGAATATGCATGTCGTAGCAGAAATCGCTATTCGTCAGACCAAACAACGTTTTATCTATCTTCAACTGTCCAATTTTGGTGATACCTTTGATATACCCTTGATGAGTTCCAAGAGTTTTTCTTCTACTCCCAGAGCACGGGGCCAGGCTCGTCTGGTGCTTGCCTAGTCAACCAGGCTGTTGCTGCTGAAGGCCCACAGCCCCGCATATCCATCACAGCCTGGTTGATCAGGCACCGGGTGAAGATACTTGTCCAGCTTCCTCTTGAAGACTTCCACACTTGTTTCAGCAGTGTTTCTGATATCTTCTGATGCCCACCACACCTCTACTTTTCACTGGGTTTATTTTGCACTTCCTCCCATATCTCTCGCTCCAGTATGTTATGGCAGTGTGCAGATTTGGGACCAGGCCCTTAAGTACTTTCCAGATATATATTATGCATCTCTCTCTCATAAGTTCCAGTGAGTACATATTTAAGACTAAGGCGCTCCCAGTAATTTAAATGCTTTACTGGTTCTGAGGGCCGTAAACTATCTTTGTATTTGTCCAGGTGGGGATGTTACAGCAGCAGGTGGGGATGTCACAGCAGTACCTTTGATATAACTTTGAAGAGTTTCGAGAGTATCTACTCTCTGAGCCCGGCCATGGGCCAGGCTCGTCTGGTGCTTGCCTGGTCAACCAGGCTGTTGCTGCTGGAGGCCCGCTGCCCCACATATCCATCACAGCCTGGTTGATCTGGCACCCGATGAAGATACTTGTCCAGTTCCTGTAATAACAGCAGGTGGGGACGTTACAGCAGCAAGGGGGTACGTTACAGCAGCAGGTGTGGGCGTGCAGGGGCCACGAGGGAGACCAAGGTGGCGACCGTTGGAGTGGTTGCTGACTCAGTTCTCCTCAGCCTTCAACCCCTCCTCCTCTCCTTCCATCCCCCCCTCTCCCTCCCTAACCCCAGCAACTTCTCTGTGATCAACATCCTTTCCAACCTTCCCCCCCCCCCATCTTCCTCCCACTACCCTCCATCTTTCTCCCGCCCGCCGCTCTCTTTGTCATGTACCATTTACTTGTCTTTTCGTTTATTCGCCAATTTTCTTTTAAACTGTAATTTACGTTTAAGTATACTTTCGAAAGTTTAAACTTAATGGCCTCCTTGAAGTACTTTTGACTGTAAAATATTTACTAATTCCGACATGCAATGACAGTTATTAACTTACGTTAATTTTACATACCTATCACAATTTTAAGTTTCACATTACAGCCCCGGTAATCGCACAATAAGTACAGTTACAAAATGAAGCATAAAGAGTTTAATGTCCCCACTTCAAATATAAAGGGAATTAACAAAATACCAATAACCAAAGGACGTGTGTTCAAACGATTCTAAATGAGCCTATAGTGCCTCACGTTAGTGGGACTCAAAGCAGCAAACGCCAAATGTTGACTCAACAGATCATGCAAGAGGAGACTCGGTGACTAGGGCATGATGGCTTCATCACCGAGCCTCAAGGTACATATGGGAACACGAACACTGACCGGTGCGAGACCAATATAATAAATTAGAAGGCTCGATTGAAAATATACACTTTAATTATATTAAATCCGGCACATTAATAGATACGTTATTTCTTGGCATGAATTTTTTTTTCGCTCGTTATAAACCTTAGACAAATACGAAAACACTATTACAATTCTGCTTACATTTAGTATACAGTTACTTTCATTTCATATATTTCTTGTAAGTTCTTACTGCTGTAGGGAGACCAGACAGCGAGGTCCACGATCACCGGAACCATTACACCAAGAAGACCCCAACAACTACTCCACCAGTGGGCACTGTAGACATCCTCATTGCCTTACTGAAATCTAGCTCGGGCCGACATGCTATGGTCAACTATGACAACGAAAAATAGCTAGTGTTTGTTACCATTACTTAGCTATTATAGAGCAAAGCCGCACGACTACGGATGTACCCAATTTTGGTAATAAAAAATTCCTTTGAACTAGCCCCCACCCAGAACTTCGTACATTTCTTTTAATTAAGCTCAACCCTCTCTTCTTTCGGCTCAACTCTGTTCTTGCTTCCTTGTTTCTTTCATTACACAAGTGTGTGAACATATCATTGAAATAACAAGATATACAGCTTAAAAAGCTGACATGC
This sequence comes from Cherax destructor, assembly GCA_009830355.1. Taxonomy (NCBI): domain Eukaryota; kingdom Metazoa; phylum Arthropoda; class Malacostraca; order Decapoda; family Parastacidae; genus Cherax; species Cherax destructor. The sequence goes on along the minus strand of WNWK01007140.1, from coordinate 12,249 downwards.
CATTGGCGATATTAACTATCTTTGGCTGTTACAATATACAGATACATTATCCTTATTTACAGGTATCACTACTTTTATAAATTACCATTATCTAATTGAAGTAAATCATTCATAGTTTTGTAAAAGGATAAAAACCTTCGTTACAAAGTGCTTAAGCTGTCCGTCCATACACCTTTATAGTATTAATTTTATAGTCATAATGTGTCGAAGATTTAATCCTCCTCCTCCAAATACACTTTACAATTTCTTGTCTTGTAGCTGCTATACCAACTTACAATACATAGTGCCAAAGTGTGTTTATCCTCCTCTACACACACTTTACATTGTCTTCCATCTCTCGTACTAAGCCACAAACCTGCCACGTACTGTACACAGACAGGTAACCTAAACGAATCCTGGCCATTACTATTTCAACTCTTCATTTCCACTTTTCCTATCATGAACAAATGTTTCATCTAATACAAACCTATTGCAATGTTGTACATTCACTATTTTCTAACAAATTTCTTTCACTGATCCCATCCTCTAGATTTTTGTATTGTCCTTGTAATTACTTTGTTGCAATGTTTTCTCGAACCTATTGTCTATATTAATCTCGTGATCTTATTTCTGCTAATTAACCAGCTCTCCCATTCCCTGTGATGTTAACACGAACCGATATCACCACAAATTTTACAAGCATTTTGTAAATTTTAATAATTTTAACATTTCTTATGTCTTCCAAGATATTTAAATTGAACAAAGCTCACAACTTAATCACAAAATACAACCAAGTCGATTCTTGTTTTTTTTACCTTGGTGGCCAATTTAATTAAGGTTGCCTTGTCAACGACTTAAATCGTTACAGCACATTTTCTTAAAAAAAAAATGGTTTATAAACCCGGTGTTTCTCAGCAACTTTCCCCCAATAACTCCCTGCATGTGTCTTTGGTCGCCGAGTCTCTCATCCTTACATAATGTGTTAAAAACGAAGAATACGAGGCCCTCACAGTTCACACGTCATTAAGTCTGAAAATGCTAACTTGAGTTTTCCTAAATGTTTATCAGTTAAAGTTGTGGGAACTAAATGGTTATAATTGACAATAATTTTTTAAGGGGTGGACCGATAAGCCAGCGGAAGGCCTCGGTCAGATGACCAAAAGCTCCAACGGCGGATCATATGACTAAGACCCGTGTCAGGAAACATGTCCTGTTTCCTGACGACCGTAACCTAACCTAGTTAAAGTTGTCAGTTCATCACAATGGCCAACTGTAATTCCATCTTGAGGTTTCCTAAATGTTCACTGATTCAAATTATTAGTTGGTAAAATTGGCGATCAGTAAATCTCGAAAACTCCAGGAGGGTTCTCTCCTTCATCCCTGGGAGTTCATCTTACACCAGACAATAAAACAGGTACCTGTATTATGCAAATATCGCAAACCAAGCGACACAGGATGCAAAACAACCACGGGGTGATCTCATCGCATCACATCTCATCGCCCTTTTGGAGATACGTGCGATGTTTTTGGCTAGCACTCCACTACCTCAAGTGTTCGTGCTATCAGTATTTTTATTTTACTTATAAATAACGAATTCCACGAATCCGGTCCAGGTGCTACACGAGTGAGCATGTATTTTTTTTCATATTGTACGGGATTGCTGCGTATGTGGCCTTCAGAGATAATGATTTTTTTTTCCCACATTGCTTTCATTTAGTGGGTTGATGAACACTGATTCATACTGGTCTTCTAGAATTTCATTAATTTATTTTTCATCGTCAGATTAATGGTCCAATTCAACAGGTAGTTCTTAACTTGGATTTTGGATGTGTGTAGAAATATATATGGGATTGCTTGCAATATCCTGTAATGACTTTTTGTTCCCTTTGTGCTTCTTCCATCAGGTACAAAATCTTAAATTGTTTGTTGTGTCTCAGTAAACTCTCATGGATTATCTTTCTTCACCATGACAGTCACGTTTCTAAGCAGTTTTGTGACCCTTTTTCTTCTGTTCATTCTTCTACGCTCTTCCTATATTTGATTTCCCTGTAGGCTTTCTCATTGGTATATATTTAATGTAGACCTTATATTCTTGTGTGTTCAGCTTTTCAAAGCACTGGTGTTTAAGTTGCTCTTTACTGTTTCAGACATTACTCTTTCTGACAGTTCATTAATTTTGTCCTGGTCAATTCACTGGATGAGGTTAAATTTACTGAACATCCCTTCTCGGATACCATCAATGGAGTTTTCCATCCCTGAATTTTTACTCGTTCGTACTTGTGTGACACTGTGATCAGAGTATGTTGTGTTCGCTATTATGTCCAATTAGTTCTTCGTAGAGATCAAATCCAGTTTATTTTAATTTGTAGCGGGTTCTGCTATCTGGTGGTTCAGTGTAAGCTTTTCACAAAGCCACACAAGTTGTCTGGTATGTACCTGTGAATCCAACATGCTTCCACGAACTTTTTTGGATACAACTCTGTGATTTACCATCTACTTGTTATTTGGCATTAATTACTAGATTTCTTATGCTAGATAATAAACAGTACACTACAATCTTAGAATGACGTACAATCATCTTTGCTACAGTTTTAAATTGGTAGTATTTTTAGTATTTCATTACGATTCATTATTAGGTACTGGTTTCTAAAGATGGTCAATTGCTACACGTGCTTCTATCAATACGTTAACTATGCCAATGACCTATTTGCTGTAGGTTCCGAGTACATATTGATTTAGCAGGTACAAGATTAACCACATTTCTGTAAATCATCTCTACCAGTTATGAGCATAGTAACTAGAGCCATGTATTGGTGGTATACATCCCTTGATCATCTGGTCACCGTTGTGTCCTTTGGCATTCTGACTTGGCAGAAGGGTGTTGGAAAATGGTTAATTACTTCGTCTGGTAATCAATCCATCTATTATCTCAGGCGTTCAGCTGGCATCTCTCTCCTTGTCACCTTAGGTTCTTTCTGACTGTTCGTGTTCACTTCTTAAGATGGCTTGTGTTGAAATCCTTGTACATTTGTAAATGGTAAATTACTATTTGATGAAGGAATATGTACAAATCACCCTAATTATTTCCAAGAAGCTTCTTTCCTTCTTTATTGATATTCATGACTTACTGGCTATTGCTTAATAACAACCCAGTACTGCAGGCCTGCGACAGAAGTACTGGAGTTCATGTAAGAAATTTAGAAATAAGAAAAAAAAAGTTTTACAACTAAGGAAAAGTATTCTATACTGTACACGCAGGAAAGGTTAACTTTCAATAAACTAGAGAAATAGTGGCTTTATTTAACATTTATAATTTATAAACCCTTGGTAATGTTAAAGTGGAGGCTTACCAGACCAGATATGATGCTGGCATAATAATCGAAATCTGAACGTCTCCTGAGGGTGAGTATGATGGTCTGCTGTGATTCGAAGACCTAGTGATTACGGTCAGAAGGCTTCCTTAGCAGTATTCTCCACCCAGGAAGCCAAACCACTCGTGTAGCAGGGGTGAGGGACACATGGTCAACAGGATCTGCTGCAGTGTTCCTTTTTTCTTATGTTCTTATGGGTGTTGTTAGACCCACAGAGCCCTGGTTGGGTGACGACACCGCAAGGTAGTTAGCGCACTCATCGCTCAGCTCCAAGTTCTCTTTGTCAAGGTGGTAACTTCGTGGCTACCCCCTCAACCACTGCAGCGAGCCATGTTTCCTGCTAACACTGTACCAACTTTACATTGAAAAATACTGCTAGGACAATTGTAGAAGTCTAAGGAAAAATTCGAGAGGACCGCGCAAAGTTCTACAGGTTAGGTAATGTTCGTCAGGAAACAGGACAAGTGTTTCCTGACACAGGTCCAACTGACACTCATACCCGTCTAACCTATATTTAAAGTTAACCAAAGTTCTCGCCCCCTAGTGACGCAATCTGAAAGTTTTTTTTTTTATTCACCTACAACTCAACTGCCAAATTTGTCAGGCTTTAATCCATTGCTGCGATTACTGTAGAGGTTTGATACTTTCAGCGCGTTACATATATCCCCTTCATTTATCCCTGCTTTCCATCTGTACACAATCATATCCCTCTAAATCTGTTTTTCCAGAGAATGGTAACACAGTGGTAGAGTATACCAACAGTATGCGGTTAATGGCATTTTACTGTAAAGACGTTTCGTCCACCAGGAACTTTATCAATTTAAACAGAACATGACCTGGGTATTTATAAAGGTTGCAGAGAGTCCTGAGGTGAAAGAATGAGGCCATGGAGTCACGTGTAGTAGTATCATCAGAAATTATGTGGGTTGATCCGGCATCCTAGCCTCCAGTAGAAAAATATAGAACCTGCCACAGCAAAAATGACTATAAAACCTACAGTACAGCGTTCAGGTACAGTAAATGAGCAAACAGCCTTTTTTTGCACGAAGTGATCGTATATATATCGTCAATGTGATGGTTACACCTCTTGTGAGGAAGCAGACTAGGTTGGTGGCAGCAAGACACTGGTTGTGAAGACCTGCGACACATGTAGGTTACAGTGATTAGTGTCAGTGATGCAGCAGCACTGCTTAAATGACACGGTAAATCCTCTCATCACAAGGCTCATCACATGGCACCTCAATTTCTCAACAATATGCTAACTACATAAGATATCCTCTTATTGCGTTAACTTAATGTTAACTGCAAACACTAAAAATTCGAAACGATATCTTAAAAAAAAAAAAATCTAGAAAACACCTATGATGAACACTGAGCTTTCGTCTTTGCAATCCTGGAACTTGGTACTGTTTCCACTCTGTTACTACCTGAAGAGTTTACAAGTGGTGAGGCAGAAACCAGTGACATCCGTTAATCTAAAAGCCTAGCAGAATTTAAACCACAAAAATACAAGTTGACTCTCCTGAAAATACATTCACGTTGCATTAAATTAGTTTCTTCATAAAGAACACTATAATCTTAATAGTTCGTAAAACCACAATTTAAACCAAACATTCTTTTATATACTTTTTATTATTTGAGAAAATCTAGTGTAAATGAGAAACATAAAATGCAATATAAAAATGATTACAAAAACGTCGTTTAAGTGATGGAGAATGAGGACGAGGAGCAGAGCAATATATAGTAATTCACTTATACTCGCAGGGTCTAATGGTAGTTTCAATATAAAAGGACGTTCATTCAAGTCTTAAGACAAATACAGTCATGCTTCAAGTGAGTCAGATCATATGTTTCTCAAAGTCATGACCCACAAACAATTACAGCTCCCGGCACCAGGATGTGCTCCTTCACAGCTGCGTCTCCACAGATATGCTCTCACGTCATAACCTAGTCTGTCTGTCTTCCCACCATACATAACGAGCGTTTCATTTCCGAAGAATTAAGAGTGTTAACCCTATCCCAGCTATAATGCTCTCCATGTAATATAGTAATTAGCTAACTATTGTTAATTACACTTTAGTAACTTTCTATTTTTTGTGAGTGATTGGAATGAAAGGGCCAGCAGTATAGATCGTCCATAAATAGGCGAAGTGAAAGGCGATAGAACAATGATGCATTATGAGGACGGGCTGCATAAAAGAAGATATGGACACAGGAAGATCATAAGAATGGATGAACACTGCAGCAGGCCTACTGGCATATACAAGTCTTTCTTAAAATTAATCATTCCCACCCACCTATTTGTACCAACAAGAACACTTACTGTTAACACCAAACTGCAGTACATGACCGCTGTAATTTGATGCAGTAAATTAAAGGTAATTACAAACCGGCGAATATAGTACAAAAACAATCATCTGATTATTCACGAAGGAGGGAGAGGGGGCAAGTTTTTTGACACTTCCCCTTAGGTTTTTCTGTTGCTATTTTATACGACTGGCAGAGTAACCCACCGGTGCAACCATATCAGTCCTCACCTCGTGGCACCACATACATGTCGGTAAGATCCACCCACCACTACCAGCCAACCAGAACTAACCCACAGAACAGAAACCATGAACTTGACTTGTACATCGTGTGAGGATCGGGAAATGTACCCGAACTGGGTAGGAGTGACTTATATATCATAAGAAATGTATTGTATCAAGTGCCCCTCAACTACCCACACCTCACCGCTCCTCTCACTGCCGCCTTCCTTTCATCTCGTAGAACATTAGTGGAGCAGTATTTTTTTTTAAAGAGCCGGCTTCTAGGAAAATACATTCATATGTGCTTGGGTGTAAATCAGGTTTCGTGGGCTACCCAGATTGCTAATAGGACAAGGACAGAATAGCATGCAGGAGTACTTGTGGAGAGGTCCTAGGTAAGAAAAACTAGGATTACATGTAACTTATGTTTTCCAACACACCATGTCTCTTGTGCAAGAGTAAACACTGCTTCTATCAGCCATTAATCTAGAGAGGTGCTTCTGGATCTGCAATAAACATATGGGGCTTCGGATAGGATTCAGGAAAGTACTATGGAGGGTACTAAATAATAAACAGAAAAACATAAGGAATAGTCTACAAGATATATAGAACATGGGAGGAAAAAATGCTACAGGAAAAAGGACCCATCAAACTTATGTGGCGACCCCCACAGAACTGGAATGTGGAACAGGAGCAAAATATAACATTCAAAATGCCCTTATTACAGCAGATGACTCGGAATAAATAAAGACCCACCGGAAAAAAGTATACGTAACCAGAACATTACCCCGCTCAGCTTCCAGACCTTGTACTGATTCAGTTACAAACCCTAATACAGACTCCACTGAAGACTCGACTACAAACTACCATAGCCACCATTACATATTTAGAAGAGCAGGAGTCTGTTTCTGGGGACAGTGTTGGTCTAGTTCTACAAATAGCTGGTAGTGGTGACTGGTACGGCTGCTGAAGATACTGCTAGTGCAGTTCTCGAAACTGCACAAACTGAGAACCCAGTCCCCACAAATTCTAGCCAGCTGAATTGTGCAAATTCTATGCTAGAGGTAACTGAAGGCATGGAATATCTGGGAAAACGAATGGAACGAGCAAATTTGATCACCCCAAAAAAATGCCGCGACCTCCTGACCACAGGAGTGTGTCATTCTACCTCTTGCAAACGTTTTCACCCCGAAATGTGCCATACATCAGTCCACGAAAAACAATGCTGCAATACAAGGTGCCCTGCATACAATTTGAAAGGGACCAGGAGGTACAGACTTTAAACCTTGAGAAACTAACCATAGTAGTTACACCCATTCCACAGCAAACGGAAATATTCTACCATCTCGGAGCCTTGTTGTAGTTCAAGCACCACCACTAGCCCCAACTCCAGAACCACAGTAAAAAAAAAAAAATCCCCCAACAAAAAGGCAATACGACTTAATTTGTATTTCCGAATATACAGGGCCTTAAGCTCTCCACCACCAACAAAATACCTTTCATCAGTTAACTCTTCGTTGAGTCAAATGCGATGTTTGTGGTTTTCACAAGAGACCCCATACAAAAGACTAATTTGACAACAAAAATATGTCTAACAGTGTACAACTTATTTAGATGAGACAGAAAGAACACTCAACAAAGAGGGAAGGGGAGGGGGGGGGGGTTGGCCTATATGTCAGAGTCGTTCATTTGCACAGTTACTAAACACTACAAATAATACACTATAGTTGAAATTTTAGCAATAAAGACAGAACCAAAACCTAGTCTTTGTGGTTGTATAAGCCGCCAGATGCAACCTCCCAATAGGTCAAGGAACAGTTATTGAAAATAGATTACTGTCAGGAAAATCTTACAACCCCAGCCCCAAAAATCTTGCTGCTTGATTTCAATTTAAGACACTCAAAATGGAAGAATGTAGCAAACAATGTTATATCGGAGATAATCCCTGGAAGCAGCTCAGATGAAGTCACACACACACATGAGCTGCAGAATCTCTGCAATAAATTCCCCCTAAGTTAAGAGATAATGGATCTAACATGACTGGAAAACAAACGACCTTGTTTTCACGAATGACGACGACTTGGTACGAAATATATAAGTATCAAAGACAGTTAATTCAGGTCACAACCTAATCCAAGTCCAGACCTGTATGTACAGGGGTCCTGACTTGTAAAATGCATACAGTTACGAGGGGGCCTTCTCCAAATTCAACTTTAACAAAGAACAACTGGGATCAAGTAAATCATGTCCTTAATGAAACATCCTGGGAAGTTATCTTAAATAACTTGTATCCAAACAGTTGTCTTGAAAGGATCAACTCTTTGGCAGCTAAAGAATGTTCAAAGCATATTTCCATAAGGAAAAAGAAGAGATGTAAACTGGAAAGAGAGAGAGACGCTCCCTCTACAGGCGTCAAATTTCTAATTTTTGAATCATAAATTGAAGCAAATACAGTACTGCGGGTGAACAAACTGAACTAAAATTCAGTGCAGGCACCCCACCCCCCCGGGGTTGCCTGCATCCCCAGGTTGTGAACACCTGGGCTAGATTATCTGAAATGCGGAAGCAATGACTAGGAAGTAGAAAATATTGAACTTAAGTTAAATGATTCATAAAGGATCCAGGAGAGACAGGAGCTGAAATTAATGAAATTTAAAGAAATCCAAAATATTTCTTTTCATGTCAAAAATAAGGCAAAAAAAAAAAAAAAAACATCCAGTATCATGTTCAAACAAAATGGGATTTGTACAGACGACAGCAAAGAAATGCGTGAGATACTTTTTAGCGAGCCATTAATCGACCATCCGAATTTATTTTTCATGAACGAGCCTCAAAACTGTCAATATACGACAAATTTCTGACATAACCCTAACTCCACTGGATTTTGAAAAAAAAAAAAAAACATACCCCCACACACTGCCACAGGCTCAGACTCGTTAAACTTCGTATTCATCAAGAACTGCAAGAAACCCCTTTCACTTGCCGTAAGTATGCTATGGAGAGGGAGCCTCGACACGGGGGGTCATTAAACAGTCGCTAAAAACAATGGATACAGCTCCACTCCATAAGTGTGACAGCAAAGCAATAGCAAAACATTATCGCCAATCACTTGGATATCCAATAATTGAACAACTCGGAGCAACGTGGGTTTAGAGTACAGATGTATCGGATATCCGCATCCGCGGAACATCCGCACAATTTCTTACATACGCATTTTACTGTAAACAGGTATCCTCATACACATCCGCATTCGCGGATATCTAAATTTTCACATCCGATACATCTCTAGTTTAGAGCAGGTCGCTCCTGCCTCTCTCAACTACTGGACCACTATGACATGGTCTTGGATGCACTGCAGGACAGAATGCAGGTGTAGTATACACAGACTTTGCAAAAGCATTCGACAAGTGCGATTATGGTGAAATAGCGCACCAAATGCGTCCTAAATTAATAACTGGAAAAGTGGGCAGTTTCAGCTTCAACTTTCTAACAAATAGAACACAGAGTAATGATAAACAAATCAGGAAACTGTCACAATGAGAAGCTATATCCTACAAGGTTCAGTACTCGCCCCCATCCTCATATCTGACAAAGATGTAAACTATAGCACTGTGTATTCTTTTACAGACTATACTAGAAGCTGCATGTGTCATTCATTTAAGGACACGGTAAATCTCCAAGCGAATATACACCAAGTTTTTCAATATGCAGCGGAAAACAATATGTTGTTCAACGAAGACAAATATCAGTTACTTCATTAAGAACCTGAGGAAATAATAGCTACAACGGAGTATACAACAAATTCTAACCACACAACAGAGCGAAAAACTAATGTGAAGGACTTGGGAGTGTTAATGTCAGAGGTTCTCACCACCTTCAAGGATCACAAGTGTCATTATCTCATCTGCAAGGAAAATGATAGGATGGATACTAATGACAATTTTCAAAACAAGGGATGTCATGCCAATGATGACACTAAGTCACTTGTTCTCTCTATGCTGGAATACAACTGTACAGTAACATCTCCATTCAAAGCGGGTGAAACTGCAGATCTAGAGAATGTACAGAGAACCTTCACTGCACGTATTAGTTCAGTCAAGCATCTAAATTACTGGGAAAGTTTGGAGTCCCTTGTTCTGTATTCCCTGGAATGCAGGCGAGAAAGATACATCATAATCTACATCTGGAAAATCCTAGAGCGACTGGTCCCAAATCACTCAATATGAAAGCAAAAGACTAGGGAGAAGGTGCAATGTACCCCCCCAATGAAAATCAGCACTGCCACGAGTACACTAAGAGAAAACACTAAGTGTCCGTGGCGCAAGCCTGTTCAACAGCCTCCCATAATACATAAGTGGAATTACCAATAGACCCTTGGTTGTCTTAAAGAGGGAACTGGACAGATACCTAGTCAGTGTCCGATCAGCTGGGCTGTGGCTAGCAAGTTAGTTGAACTGCGGAACAGCAGTAACATACCGGTTGATCAGGCCCTGATCCACCGAAGACCGGGGGCGCTGACCCCCAGATAGATTCCAGGTAGGTAACCACTCTCCCACAACAATCAAAACATTTGTATTATTACTTTCTCCATAGCTTTGAAATATACATCCACACAATAACTCAATATATCTAACCATATATTTAACAAGTATGAACAAATTGGTAGACTAAAGAATCAGTATCAGTTACCCTACTTGTAAAAATATAGAAGCACAGCTAATAATGCCAAGGTGCAGCTAGGTATACTACTGGATAACCACTAAAACGAACATCTTATCATATACTACGTAAATTCTAATCTTGGCATAGACTAATTAACAACCAAAGTACAGTACATAAATATCAACTGATCTACATCTTAAAATGCACAAACAATATATAATAAAAACTGAGTTATCCATAAGCTATAAAATGTTAGCAGGATCCTCTCTACTTGTTATACAACCACGTACAAAACAATCTAGCAACACACCCACCATCTGGAACTCGGAACGCCAACAGCTGCTTGTCAAACATCCAAAACATCAGCTGTTTAAAAGTATTAATTACTTAATTCAGCATTCTGTGAATAAACAGCACTCTGTGTACTGAGGAACCCCAGTATTCTACGAAATGAAGACGAGTGTTCTTATAATATATAAACACTTTCAAGGTCAGGTTCCTAACCTGCATAAAATAATGTTTGAGAGAAACACCGGGAGGGGAAGAATAAACCTAATAAAACTAAGTTTTAATAATCCCATTACGAGAATAATCAACTTATCATCAACCTTATATCAGAAAATATAACAAATTGTTAGAATAATGGAAGAAGTCTTCAGGGACACCAACTAGAGAAGTTAGGATGTCCGATCAAACAGGTTGTGATAGTTACAGAGCCTGCTGGCAACAACAGACTACCTCACCAGGCGGCTACAGCGTACCAAGGACCGGACTGCAAAGACTGAGAAAAAAAAAAGAAAATGGAAAGCAGTCACAGGTATGTCCTGTTTATTGTATACCAAGCCTTGAGGGCTGTGGGTCGTGAGTAATCTGAAAATCCCATTATCTGTTACACGCACATACCAGAAGCCAGGATGCTAAGCGCTCGTGTGTGTTGTCACCTGAAAGAGCATTATGCTGAAGATTAAAGGTGATTGGTGGATTTAAAAAAATAGATACATCAACAGTGTGCAGTTACCCCTATATGACAATTACACAGAATATGACAGTGACAGCTTCCCTGTCACGTTCCATCACGAGGGATGGAACTCATACAGGTGCTGAAATTCATCAGAGAGTTGGCATACTTCTGCAGGGCAATGCGGATATGGTCAAGCATTCCAGCAAGGGTTCATCAGCTACGGCAGCTTCAAAGCTTCCTTCCAGCACACCTGCAGTGGCTATCACCTAGAAATTGCCACGCAGTTATGATTAGAGACGAAGAGCTGGTGTGTGGTGTGCGTGTGGTGTGTGCGTGTGGTGTGTGCGTGTGGTGTGTGCGTGTGTGTGCGTGCTGTGTGTGCGTGCTGTGTGTGCGTGCTGTGTGTGCGTGCTGTGCGTGTGTGGTGTGCGTGTGTGGTGTGCGTGTGTGGTGTGTGCGTGTGTGGTGTGCGTGCTGTGTGTGCGTGTGTGGTGTGTGCGTGCTGTGTGTGCGTGCTGTGCGTGTGTGGTGTGCGTGTGTGGTGTGCGTGTGTGGTGTGCGTGTGTGGTGTGCGTGTGTGGTGTGCGTGTGTGGTGTGCGTGTGTGGTGTGCGTGTGTGGTGTGCGTGTGTGGTGTGCGTGTGTGGTGTGCGTGTGTGGTGTGCGTGTGTGGTGTGCGTGTGTGTGTGGTGTGCGTGTGTGTGTGTGTGGTGTGGTGTCGTGTGTGGTGTGCGTGTGTGGTGTGCGTG